>OX451740.1:461598596-461686096 GCA_948472305.1 Vicia faba
TTATTTGACGTTGTTGTTGTTATTTATTTGAAGTTGTTGTTATTGTTATTGTTTATTTGACGTTGTTGTTGTTGTTGTTGTTTATTTGACGTTGTTATTGTTGTTTATTTGACGTTGTTTTTGTTATTTGACGTTGTTGTTGTTGTATTTGTTAGTTGTTGTTGTTGCTTATTTGACGTTGTTGTTATTGTTGTTGTTTATTTGACGTTGTTATTGATGTTGTTGTTTATTTGACATTGTTGTTGTTGTTGTTTATTTGACGTTGTTTTTGTTGTTGACGTTGTTGTTGTTGTTGTTGTTGTTGTTGTTTATTTAACGTTGTTGTTGTTGTTGTTTATTTGACGTTGTTGTTATTGTTGTTGTTTATTTGACGTTGTTGTTGTTGTTGTTTATTTGACATTGTTGTTGTTGTTGACATTGTTGTTGTTGTTGTTGTTTATTTGACGTTGTTGTTGTTGTGGACGTTGTTGGTGTTGTTGTTTATTTGACGTTGTTGTTGTTTATTTGACGTTGTTTTAGTTGTTGTTGTTTATTTGACATTGTTGTTGTTTACATTGTTGTTGTTGTTGTTGTTTATTTGACGTTGTTGTTGTTGTTGTTTATTTGACGTAGTTGTTGTTGTTGATGTTGTTGTTGTTGTTGTTTATTTCACGTTTTTTTTGTTATTGATGTTGTTGTTGTTGTTGTTGATGTTGTTGTTGTTGTTGTTTATTTGACGTTGTTGTTGTTGCTTATTTGACGTTGTTGTTGTTATTGTTGTAGTTTATTTGACGTTGTTGTTGTTGTTTATATGATGTTGTTGTTGTTTATATGACGTTGTTGTTGTTGTTGTTTATTTGACGTTGTTGTTGTTATTTATTTAACGTTGTTGTTATTGTTATTGTTTATTTGACGTTGTTGTTGTTGTTTATTTGACGTTGTTATTGTTGTTTATTTGACGTTGTTTTTGTTATTTGACGTTGTTGTTGTTGTTGTATTTGTTATTGTTGTTGTTGTTGCTTATTTGACGTTGTTGTTATTGTTGTTGTTTATTTGACGTTGTTGTTGTTGTTGTTGTTGTTGATGTTGTTGTTTTTGTTGTTGTTTAATTGACGTTGTTATTGTTGTTGTTTATTTGACGTTGTTATTGTTGTTTATTTGACGTTGTTTTTGTTATTTGACGTTGTTGTTGTTGCTTATTTGACATTGTTGTTATTGTTGTTGTTTATTTGACGTTGTTGTTGTTGTTGTTTATTTGACGTTGTTGTTGTTGTTGTTGTTGTTTATTTGACGATGTTGTTGTTGTTGACGTTGTTGTTGTTGTTGTTTATTTGACGTTGTTGTTGTTGTTATTGTTGTTGTTTATTTGGCGTTGTTGTTGTTGTTATTTATTTGACGTTGTTGTTGTTGTTGTTTATTTGACGTTGTTGTTGTTGTTATTGTTGTTGTTTATTTGACGTTGTTGTTGTTGTTGTTTATTTGACGTTGTTGTTGTTCTTGTTTATTTGACGTTGTTATTGTTGGTGTTTATTTGACGTTGTTGTTGTTGTCTATTTGACGTTGTTGTTGTTATTGTTGTTGTTTATTTGACGTTGTTGTTGTTGTTTATTTGATTTTGTTGTTGTTTATTTGACGTTGTTGTTGTTGTTGTTTATTTGACGTTGTTATCGTTGTTGTATTTGTTATTGTTGTTGTTGTTGTTGCTTATTTGACGTTGTTGTTATTGTTGTTGTTTATTTGACGTTGTTGTTGTTGTTGTTGTTTATTTGACGTTGTTGTTGTTGTTGTTGTTTATTTGACGTTGTTGTTGTTGTTGTTGTTGTTGTTTATTTGACGTTGTTGTTATTGTTGTTGACGTTATTGGTGTTATTGTTTATTTGACGTTGTTGTTGTTTATTTGACGTTGTTGTTGTTATTTGACGTTGTTGTTGTTGTTGTTGTTGTTATTGTTGTTTATTTGATGTTGTTGTTGTTGTTGTTTATTTGACATTGTTGTTGTTGTTGTTTATTTGACGTTGTTGTTGTTATTGTTTATTTGACGTTGTTATTGCTGTTGGTTTTGTTGTTTATTTGACGTTGTTGTTGTTGTTTATTTGACGTTGTTGTTGTTGTTTATTTGACGTTGTTGTTGTTGTTGACGCTGTTGTTGTTGTTGTTGTTTATTTGACGTTGTTGTTGTTGTTTATTTGACGTTGTTGTTGTTGTTATTTATTTAACGTTGTTGTTGTTATTGTTGTTGTTGTTGTTTATTTGACGTTGTTGTTGTTGTTGTTTATTTAACGTTGTTGTAGTTGTTTATTTGACATTTTTGTTGTTGTTGTTTATTTGACGTTGTTGTTGTTGTTTATTTGACGTTGTTGTTGTTGTTGTTGACGTTGTTGTTGTTGTTGTAGTTGTTTATTTGACGTTGTTGTTGTTGTTGACGTTGTTGCTGTTGTTGTTTATTTGACGTTGTTGTTGTTGTTGTTGTTGTTTATTTGACGGTGTTGTTGTAGTTGTTATTTATTTGACGTTGTTGTTGTTATTTATTTGACGTTGTTGTTGTTTATTTGACGTTGTTGTTGTTGACGTTGTTGTTGTTGTTGTTGTTGTTTATTTGACGTTGTTGTTGTTGTTGTTTATTTGAAGTTGTTGTTGTTGTTGTTTATTTGACGTTGTTGTTGTTGTTGTTTATTTGACGGTGTTGTTGTTGTTGTTTATTTGACGTTGTTGTTGTTGTTGTTGTTGTTGTTTATTTGACGTTGTTGTTGTTGTTGACGTTGTTGTTGTTGTTGTTGTTTATTTGACGTTGTTGTTGTTGTTGTTGTTGACGTTGTTGGTGTTATTGTTTATTTGACGTTGTTGTTGTTTATTTGACGTTGTTTTAGTTGTTGTTGTTTATTTTACGTTGTTGTTGGTTATTTGACGTTGTTGTTGTTAACATTGTTGTTGTTGTTGTTGTTTATTTGACGTTGTTGTTGTTGTTGTTTATTTGACGTAGTTGTTGTTGTTGATGTTGTTGTTGTTGTTGTTTATTTCAAGTTTTTGTTGTTGTTGTTGTTGTTTATTTGACGTTGTTGTTGTTGTTTATTTGACGTTGTTGTTGTTGCTTATTTGACGTTGTTGTTGTTATTGTTGTTGTTTATTTGACGTTGTTGTTGTTGTTGTTTATTTGATGTTGTTGTTGTTTATTTGACGTTGTTGTTGTTGTTGTTGTTGTTTATTTGACGTTGTTGTTGTTATTTATTTGAAGTTGTTGTTATTGTTATTGTTTATTTGACGTTGTTGTTGTTGTTGTTGTTTATTTGACGTTGTTATTGTTGTTTATTTGACGTTGTTTTTGTTATTTGACGTTGTTGTTGTTGTATTTGTTAGTTGTTGTTGTTGCTTATTTGACGTTGTTGTTATTGTTGTTGTTTATTTGACGTTGTTATTGATGTTGTTGTTTATTTGACATTGTTGTTGTTGTTGTTTATTTGACGTTGTTGTTGTTGTTGACGTTGTTGTTGTTGTTGTTGTTGTTGTTTATTTAACGTTGTTGTTGTTGTTGTTTATTTGACGTTGTTGTTATTGTTGTTGTTTATTTGACGTTGTTGTTGTTGTTGTTTATTTGACATTGTTGTTGTTGTTGACATTGTTGTTGTTGTTGTTGTTTATTTGACGTTGTTGTTGTTGTGGACGTTGTTGGTGTTGTTGTTTATTTGACGTTGTTGTTGTTTATTTGACGTTGTTTTAGTTGTTGTTGTTTATTTTACGTTGTTGTTGTTTATTTGACATTGTTGTTGTTTACATTGTTGTTGTTGTTGTTGTTTATTTGACGTTGTTGTTGTTGTTTATTTGACGTAGTTGTTGTTGTTGATGTTGTTGTTGTTGTTGTTTATTTCACGTTTTTGTTGTTATTGATGTTTTTGTTGTTGTTGTTGATGTTGTTGTTGTTGTTGTTTATTTGACGTTGTTGTTGTTGCTTATTTGACGTTGTTGTTGTTATTGTTGTAGTTTATTTGACGTTGTTGTTGTTGTTTATATGATGTTGTTGTTGTTTATATGACGTTGTTGTTGTTGTTGTTTATTTGACGTTGTTGTTGTTATTTATTTAACGTTGTTGTTATTGTTATTGTTTATTTGACGTTGTTGTTGTTGTTTATTTGACGTTGTTATTGTTGTTTATTTGACGTTGTTTTTGTTATTTGACGTTGTTGTTGTTGTTGTATTTGTTATTGTTGTTGTTGTTGCTTATTTGACGTTGTTGTTATTGTTGTTGTTTATTTGACGTTGTTGTTGTTGTTGATGTTGTTGTTTTTGTTGTTGTTTAATTGACGTTGTTATTGTTGTTGTTTATTTGACGTTGTTATTGTTGTTTATTTGACGTTGTTTTTGTTATTTGACGTTGTTGTTGTTGCTTATTTGACACTGTTGTTATTGTTGTTGTTTATTTGACGTTGTTGTTGTTGTTGTTTATTTGACGTTGTTGTTGTTGTTGTTGTTTATTTGACGATGTTGTTGTTGTTGACGTTGTTGTTGTTGTTGTTTATTTGACGTTGTTGTTGTTGTTATTGTTGTTGTTTATTTGGCGTTGTTGTTGTTGTTATTTATTTGACGTTGTTGTTGTTGTTGTTTATTTGACGTTGTTGTTGTTGTTATTGTTGTTGTTTATTTGACGTTGTTGTTGTTGTTGTTTATTTGACGTTGTTGTTGTTCTTGTTTATTTGACGTTGTTATTGTTGGTGTTTATTTGACGTTGTTGTTGTTGTCTATTTGACGTTGTTGTTGTTATTGTTGTTGTTTATTTGACGTTGTTGTTGTTGTTGTTTATTTGATTTTGTTGTTGTTTATTTGACGTTGTTATCGTTGTTGTATTTGTTATTGTTGTTGTTGTTGCTTATTTGACGTTGTTGTTATTGTTGTTGTTTATTTGACGTTGTTGTTGTTGTTGTTGTTTATTTGACGTTGTTGTTGTTGTTGTTGTTTATTTGACGTTGTTGTTGTTGTTGTTGTTGTTGTTGTTGTTTATTTGACGTTGTTGTTGTTGTTGTTGACGTTATTGGTGTTATTGTTTATTTGACGTTGTTGTTGTTTATTTGACGTTGTTGTTGTTATTTGACGTTGTTGTTGTTGTTGTTGTTATTGTTGTTTATTTGATGTTGTTGTTGTTGTTGTTTATTTGACATTGTTGTTGTTGTTGTTGTTTATTTGACGTTGTTGTTGTTGTTGTTTATTTGACGTTGTTATTGCTGTTGGTTTTGTTGTTTATTTGACGTTGTTGTTGTTGTTTATTTGACGTTGTTGTTGTTGTTTATTTGACGTTGTTGTTGTTGTTGACGCTGTTGTTGTTGTTGTTGTTTATTTGACGTTGTTGTTGTTGTTTATTTGACGTTGTTGTTGTTGTTATTTATTTAACGTTGTTGTTGTTATTGTTGTTGTTGTCGTTTATTTGACGTTGTTGTTGTTGTTGTTTATTTAACGTTGTTGTAGTTGTTTATTTGACATTTTTGTTGTTGTTGTTTATTTGACGTTGTTGTTGTTGTTTATTTGACGTTGTTGTTGTTGTTGTTGACGTTGTTGTTGTTGTTGTAGTTGTTTATTTGACGTTGTTGTTGTTGTTGACGTTGTTGCTGTTGTTGTTTATTTGACGTTGTTGTTGTTGTTGTTGTTGTTGTTGTTGTTTATTTGACGGTGTTGTTGTAGTTGTTATTTATTTGACGTTGTTGTTGTTATTTATTTGACGTTGTTGTTGTTTATTAGACGTTGTTGTTGTTGACGTTGTTGTTGTTGTTGTTGTTTATTTGACGTTGTTGTTGTTGTTGTTTATTTGAAGTTGTTGTTGTTGTTGTTTATTTGACGTTGTTGTTGTTGTTGTTGTTTATTTGACGGTGTTGTTGTTGTTGTTGTTGTTTATTTGACGTTGTTGTTGTTGTTGTTGTTGTTGTTTATTTGACGTTGTTGTTGTTGTTGACGTTGTTGTTGTTGTTGTTTATTTGACGTTGTTGTTTTTGTTGTTGACGTTGTTGGTGTTATTGTTTATTTGACGTTGTTGTTGTTTATTTGACGTTGTTTTAGTTGTTGTTGTTTATTTTACGTTGTTGTTGTTTATTTGACGTTGTTGTTGTTGACATTGTTGTTGTTGTTGTTTATTTGACGTTGTTGTTGTTGTTTATTTGACGTAGTTGTTGTTGTTGATGTTGTTGTTGTTGTTGTTGTTTATTTCACGTTTTTGTTGTTGTTGATGTTGTTGTTGTTGTTGTTTATTTGACGTTGTTGTTGTTGTTTATTTGACGTTGTTGTTGTTGCTTATTTGACGTTGTTGTTGTTGTTGTTTATTTGATGTTGTTGTTGTTTATTTGACGTTGTTGTTGTTGTTGTTTATTTGACGTTGTTGTTGTTATTTATTTGACGTTGTTGTTATTGTTATTGTTTATTTGACGTTGTTGTTGTTGTTGTTGTTGTTTATTTGACGTTGTTATTGTTGTTTATTTGACGTTGTTTTTGTTATTTGACGTTGTTGTTGTTGTTGTTGTTGTATTTGTTAGTTGTTGTTGTTGCTTATTTGACGTTGTTGTTATTGTTGTTGTTTATTTGACGTTGTTGTTGATGTTGTTTTTTATTTGACATTGTTGTTGTTGTTGTTTATTTGACGTTGTTGTTGTTGTTGACGTTGTTGTTGTTGTTGTTGTTTATTTAACGTTGTTGTTGTTGTTGTTTATTTGACGTTGTTGTTGTTGTTGATGTTGTTGTTGTTGTTATTGTTTATTTAACGTTG
This sequence comes from Vicia faba, assembly GCA_948472305.1. Classification (NCBI taxonomy): domain Eukaryota; kingdom Viridiplantae; phylum Streptophyta; class Magnoliopsida; order Fabales; family Fabaceae; genus Vicia; species Vicia faba. The sequence goes on from OX451740.1 coordinate 461,605,312, forward strand.
TTGTTGTTGTTTATTTGACGTTGTTGTTATTGTTGTTGTTTATTTGATGTTGCTGTTGTTGTTGTTGTTTATTTGACGTTGTTGTTGTTGTTGACGTTGTTGTTGTTGTTGTTGTTGTTGTTTATTTGACGTTGTTGTTGTTGTTGTTGACGTTGTTGGTGTTGTTGTTTATTTGGTGTTGTTGTTGTTTATTTGACGTTGTTGTTGTTGTTTATTTAACGTAGTTGTTGTTGTTGATGTTGTTGTTGTTGTTGTTTATTTCACGTTTTTGTTGTTATTAATGTTGTTGTTGTTATTGTTGTAGTTTATTTGACGTTGTTGTTGTTGTTTATTTGACTTTGTTATTGTTGTTGTATTTGTTATTGTTGTTGTTGTTGCTTATTTGACGTTGTTGTTATTGTTGTTGTTTATTTGACGTTGTTGTTGTTGTTGTTTATTTGACGTTGTTGTTGTTGTTGTTGTTGTTGACGTTGTTGTTGTTGTTGTTTATTTAACGTTGTTGTTGTTGTTGTTGTTTATTTGACGTTGTTGTTGTTGTTGTTTATTTGACATTGTTGTTGTTGTTGTTTATTTGACGTTGTTGTTGTTGTTGTTTATTTGACGTTGTTATTGTTGGTGTTTATTTGACGTTGTTGTTGTTGTTGACGTTGTTGTTGTTATTGTTGTTGTTTATTTGACGTTGTTGTTGTTGTTGTTTATTTGATTTTGTTGTTGTTTATTTGACGTTGTTGTTGTTGTTGTTGTTTATTTGACGTTGTTATCGTTGTTGTATTTGTTATTGTTGTTGTTGTTTCTTATTTGACGTTGTTGTTATTGTTGTTGTTTATTTGACGTTGTTGTTGTTGTTGTTGTTGTTGTTTATTTGACGTTGTTGTTGTTGTTGTTGTTTATTTGACGTTGTTGTTGTTGTTGTTTATTTGACGTTGTTGTTGTTGTTGTTTATTTGACGTTGTTGTTGTTTATTTGACGTTGTTGTTGTTATTTGACGTTGTTATTGTTGTTGTTGTTATTGTTGTTGTTGTTTATTTGATGTTGTTGTTGTTGTTGTTGTTTATTTGACATTGTTGTTGTTTTTGTTGTTTATTTGACGTTGTTGTTGTTGTTGTTTATTTGACGTTGTTATTGCTGTTGGTTTTGTTGTTTATTTGACGTTGTTGTTGTTGTTTATTTGACGTTGTTGTTGTTGTTTATTTGACGTTGTTGTTGTTGTTGACGCTGTTGTTGTTGTTGTTGTTTATTTGACGTTGTTGTTGTTGTTTATTTGACGTTGTTGTTGTTGTTATTTATTTAACGTTGTTGTTGTTATTGTTGTTGTTGTTGTCGTTTATTTGACGTTGTTGTTGTTGTTGTTTATTTAACGTTGTTGTAGTTGTTTATTTGACATTTTTATTGTTGTTGTTTATTTGACGTTGTTGTTGTTGTTTATTTGACGTTGTTGTTGTTGTTGTTGACGTTGTTGTTGTTGTTGTAGTTGTTTATTTGACGTTGTTGTTGTTGTTGACGTTGTTGCTGTTGTTGTTTATTTGACGTTGTTGTTGTTGTTGTTGTTGTTTATTTGACGGTGTTGTTGTAGTTGTTATTTATTTGACGTTGTTGTTGTTATTTATTTGACGTTGTTGTTGTTGTTTATTTGACGTTGTTATTGCTGTTGGTTTTGTTGTTTATTTGACGTTGTTGTTGTTGTTTATTTGACGTTGTTGTTGTTGTTTATTTGACGTTGTTGTTGTTGTTGACGCTGTTGTTGTTGTTGTTGTTTATTTGACGTTGTTGTTGTTGTTTATTTGACGTTGTTGTTGTTGACGTTGTTGTTGTTGTTATTTATTTAACGTTGTTGTTGTTATTGTTGTTGTTGTTGTTTATTTGACGTTGTTGTTGTTGTTGTTTATTTAACGTTGTTGTAGTTGTTTATTTGACATTTTTGTTGTTATTGTTTATTTGACGTTGTTGTTGTTGTTTATTTGACGTTGTTGTTGTTGTTGTTGACGTTGTTGTTGTTGTTGTAGTTGTTTATTTGACGTTGTTGTTGTTGTTGACGTTGTTGCTGTTGTTGTTTATTTGACGTTGTTGTTATTGTTGTTGTTGTTGTTGTTGTTTATTTGACGGTGTTGTTGTAGTTGTTATTTATTTGACGTTGTTGTTGTTATTTATTTGACGTTGTTGTTGTTTATTTGACGTTGTTGTTGTTGACGTTGTTGTTGTTGTTGTTTATTTGACGTTGTTGTTGTTGTTGTTTATTTGAAGTTGTTGTTGTTGTTGTTTATTTGACGTTGTTGTTGTTGTTGTTTATTTGACGGTGTTGTTGTTGTTGTTGTTTATTTGACGTTGTTGTTGTTGTTGTTTATTTGACGTTGTTGTTGTTGTTGACGTTGTTGTGGTTGTTGTTTATTTGACGTTGTTGTTTTTGTTGTTGACGTTGTTGGTGTTATTGTTTATTTGACGTTGTTGTTGTTTATTTGACGTTGTTTTAGTTGTTGTTGTTTATTTTACGTTGTTGTTGTTTATTTGACGTTGTTGTTGTTGACATTGTTGTTGTTGTTGTTTATTTGACGTTGTTGTTGCTGTTTATTTGACGTAGTTGTTGTTGTTGTTGTTGTTTATTTCACGTTTTTGTTGTGGTTGATGTTGTTGTTGTTGTTGTTGTTGTTTATTTGACGTTGTTGTTGTTGTTTATTTGACGTTGTTGTTGTTGCTTATTTGACGTTGTTGTTGTTATTGTTGTTGTTTATTTGACGTTGTTGTTGTTGTTGTTGTTTATTTGTTGTTGTTGTTGTTTATTTGACGTTGTTGTTGTTGTTGTTGTTTATTTGACGTTGTTTTTGTTATTTATTTGACGTTGTTGTTATTGTTATTGTTTATTTGACGTTGTTGTTGTTGTTGTTGTTGTTTATTTCACGTTGTTATTGTTGTTTATTTGACGTTGTTTTTGTTATTTGACGTTGTTGTTGTTGTTGTATTTGTTAGTTGTTGTTGTTGCTTATTTGACGTTGTTGTTATTGTTATTGTTTATTTGACGTTGTTGTTGATCTTGTTGTTTATTTGACATTGTTGTTGTTGTTGTTTATTTGACGTTGTTGTTGTTGTTGACGTTGTTGTTGTTGTTGTTGTTTATTTAACGTTGTTGTTGTTGTTGTTTATTTGACGTTGTTGTTGTTGTTGATGTTGTTGTTGTTGTTATTGTTTATTTAACGTTGTTGATGTTGTTGTTTATTTGACGTTGTTGTTATTGTTGTTGTTTATTTGACGTTGTTGTTGTTGTTGTTGTTTATTTGACGTTGTTGTTGTTGTTGACGTTGTTGTTGTTGTTGTTGTTGTTTATTTGACGTTGTTGTTGTTGTTGTTGACGTTGTTGGTGTTGTTGTTTATTTGGTGTTGTTGTTGTTTATTTGACGTTGTTTTAGTTGTTGTTGTTTATTTTACGTTGTTGTTGTTTATATGACGTCGTTGTTGTTTACATTGTTGTTGTTGTTGTTTATTTGACGTTGTTGTTGTTGTTTATTTGACGTAGTTGTTGTTGTTGATGTTGTTGTTGTTGTTGTTTATTTCACGTTTTTGTTGTTATTAATGTTGTTGTTGTTATTGTTGTAGTTTATTTGACATTGTTGTTGTTGTTTATTTGACTTTGTTATTGTTGTTGTATTTGTTATTGTTGTTGTTGTTGCTTATTTGACGTTGTTGTTATTGTTGTTGTTTATTTGACGTTGTTGTTGTTGTTGTTTATTTGACGTTGTTGTTGTTGTTGTTGTTGTTGTTGTTGTTGACGTTGTTGTTGTTGTTGTTGTTGTTGTTTATTTAACGTTGTTGTTGTTGTTGTTGTTTATTTTACGTTGTTGTTGTTTATATGACGTCGTTGTTGTTTACATTGTTGTTGTTGTTGTTGTTGTTTATTTGACGATGTTGTTGTTGTTGTTGACGTTGTTGGTGTTATTGTTTATTTGACGTTGTTGTTGTTTATTTGACGTTGTTGTTGTTATTTGACGTTGTTGTTGTTGTTATTGTTGTTGTTGTTTATTTGATGTTGTTGTTGTTGTTGTTGTTTATTTGACATTGTTGTTGTTGTTGTTTATTTGACGTTGTTGTTTATTTGACGTTGTTTATGCTGTTGGTGTTGTTGTTTATTTGACGTTGTTGTTGTTGTTTATTTGACGTTGTTGTTGTTGTTTATTTGACGTTGTTGTTGTTGTTGACGCTGTTGTTGTTGTTGTTTACTTGACGTTGTTGTTGTTGTTGTTTATTTAAAGTTGTTGTTGTTGACGTTGTTGTTGTTGTTGTTATTTATTTAACGTTGTTGTTGTTATTGTTGTTGTTGTTGTTTATTTGACGTTGTTGTTGTTGTTGTTGTTGTTTATTTAACGTTGTTGTAGTTATTTATCTGACATTTTTGTTGTTATTGTTTATTTGACGGTGTTGTTGTTGTTTATTTGACGTTGTTGTTGTTGTTGACGTTGTTGTTGTTGTTGTGGTTGTTTATTTGACGTTGTTGTTGTTGTTGACGTTGTTGCTGTTGTTGTTTATTTGATGTTGTTATTGTTGTTGTTGTTGTTTATTTGATGGTGTTGTTGTAGTTGTTATTTATTTGACGTTGTTGTTGTTATTTATTTGACGTTGTTGTTATTTATTTGACGTTGTTGTTGTTGATGTTGTTGTTGTTGTTTATTTGACGTTGTTGTTGTTGTTGTTTATTTGAAGTTGTTGTTGTTGTTGTTTATTTGACTTTGTTGTTGTTGACTTTGTTTATTTGACGGTGTTGTTGTTGTTGTTGTTTATTTGACATTGTTATTGTTGTTGTTGTTTATTTGACGTTGTTGTTGTTGTTGACGTTGTTGGTGTTGTTGTTTATTTGGTGTTGTTGTTGTTTATTTGACGTTGTTTTAGTTGTTGTTGTTTATTTTACGTTGTTGTTGTTTATATGACGTCGTTGTTGTTTACATTGTTGTTGTTGTTGTTGTTTATTTGACGTTGTTGTTGTTGTTTATTTGACGTAGTTGTTGTTGTTGATGTTGTTGTTGTTGTTGTTTATTTCACGTTTTTGTTGTTATTAATGTTGTTGTTGTTATTGTTGTAGTTTATTTGACGTTGTTGTTGTTGTTTATTTGACTTTGTTATTGTTGTTGTATTTGTTATTGTTGTTGTTGTTGCTTATTTGACGTTGTTGTTATTGTTGTTGTTTATTTGACGTTGTTGTTGTTGTTGTTTATTTGACGTTGTTGTTGTTGTTGTTGTTGACGTTGTTGTTGTTGTTGTTTATTTAACGTTGTTGTTGTTGCTTATTTGACGTTGTTGTTGTTATTGTTGTTGTTTATTTGACGTTGTTGTTGTTGTTGTTGTTTATTTGATGTTGTTGTTGTTTATTTGACGTTGTTGTTGTTGTTGTTGTTTATTTGACGTTGTTGTTGTTATTTATTTGACCTTGTTGTTATTGTTATTGTTTATTTGACGTTGTTGTTGTTGTTGTTGTTGTTTATTTGACGTTGTTATTGTTGTTTATTTGACGTTGTTTTTGTTATTTGACGTTGTTGTTGTTGTTGTTGTATTTGTTAGTTGTTGTTGTTGCTTATTTGACGTTGTTGTTATTGTTGTTGTTTATTTGACGTTGTTGTTGATGTTGTTGTTTATTTGACATTGTTGTTGTTGTTGTTTATTTGACGTTGTTGTTGTTGTTGACGTTGTTGTTGTTGTTGTTGTTTATTTAACGTTGTTGTTGTTGTTGTTTATTTGACGTTGTTGTTGTTGTTGATGTTGTTGTTGTTGTTATTGTTTATTTAACGTTGTTGTTGTTGTTTATTTGACGTTGTTGTTATTGTTGTTGTTTATTTGACGTTGCTGTTGTTGTTGTTGTTTATTTGACGTTGTTGTTGTTGTTGACGTTGTTGTTGTTGTTGTTGTTGTTTATTTGACGTTGTTGTTGTTGTTGTTGACGTTGTTGGTGTTGTTGTTTATTTGGTGTTGTTGTTGTTTATTTGACGTTGTTTTAGTTGTTGTTGTTTATTTTACGTTGTTGTTGTTTATATGACGTCGTTGTTGTTTACATTGTTGTTGTTGTTGTTGTTTATTTGACGTTGTTGTTGTTGTTTATTTGACGTAGTTGTTGTTGTTGTTGTTGACGTTGTTGTTGTTGTTGTTTATTTAACGTTGTTGTTGTTGTTGTTGTTGTTTATTTGACGTTGTTGTTGTTGTTGTTGTTTATTTGACATTGTTGTTGTTGTTGTTTATTTGACGTTGTTGTTGTTGTTGTTTATTTGACGTTGTTATTGTTGGTGTTTATTTGACGTTGTTGTTGTTGTCTATTTGACGTTGTTGTTGTTATTGTTGTTGTTTATTTGACGTTGTTGTTGTTGTTGTTTATTTGATTTTGTTGTTGTTTATTTGACGTTGTTGTTGTTGTTGTTTATTTGACGTTGTTATCGTTGTTGTATTTGTTATTGTTGTTGTTGTTTCTTATTTGACGTTGTTGTTATTGTTGTTGTTTATTTGACGTTGTTGTTGTTGTTGTTGTTATTTATTTGACGTTGTTGTTGTTGTTGTTGTTTATTTGACGTTGTTGTTGTTGTTGTTGTTGTTTATTTGACGTTGTTGTTGTTGTTGTTTATTTGACGTTGTTGTTGTTTATTTGACGTTGTTGTTGTTATTTGACGTTGTTATTGTTGTTGTTGTTATTGTTGTTGTTGTTTATTTGATGTTGTTGTTGTTGTTGTTGTTGTTTATTTGACATTGTTGTTGTTTTTGTTGTTTATTTGACGTTGTTGTTGTTGTTGTTTATTTGACGTTGTTATTGCTGTTGGTTTTGTTGTTTATTTGACGTTGTTGTTGTTGTTTATTTGACGTTGTTGTTGTTGTTTATTTGACGTTGTTGTTGTTGTTGACGCTGTTGTTGTTGTTGTTGTTTATTTGACGTTGTTGTTGTTGTTTATTTGACGTTGTTGTTGTTGTTATTTATTTAACGTTGTTGTTGTTATTGTTGTTGTTGTCGTTTATTTGACGTTGTTGTTGTTGTTGTTTATTTAACGTTGTTGTAGTTGTTTATTTGACATTTTTGTTGTTGTTGTTTATTTGACGTTGTTGTTGTTGTTTATTTGACGTTGTTGTTGTTGTTGTTGACGTTGTTGTTGTTGTTGTAGTTGTTTATTTGACGTTGTTGTTGTTGTTGACGTTGTTGCTGTTGTTGTTTATTTGACGTTGTTGTTGTTGTTGTTGTTGTTGTTGTTTATTTGACGGTGTTGTTGTAGTTGTTATTTATTTGACGTTGTTGTTGTTATTTATTTGACGTTGTTGTTGTTGTTTATTTGACGTTGTTATTGCTGTTGGTTTTGTTGTTTATTTGACGTTGTTGTTGTTGTTTATTTGACGTTGTTGTTGTTGTTTATTTGACGTTGTTGTTGTTGTTGACGCTGTTGTTGTTGTTGTTGTTTATTTGACGTTGTTGTTGTTGTTTATTTGATGTTGTTGTTGTTGACGTTGTTGTTGTTGTTATTTATTTAACGTTGTTGTTGTTATTGTTGTTGTTGTTGTTTATTTGACGTTGTTGTTGTTGTTGTTTATTTAACGTTGTTGTAGTTGTTTATTTGACATTTTTGTTGTTATTGTTTATTTGACGTTGTTGTTGTTGTTTATTTGACGTTGTTGTTGTTGTTGTTGACGTTGTTGTTGTTGTTGTAGTTGTTTATTTGACGTTGTTGTTGTTGTTGACGTTGTTGCTGTTGTTGTTTATTTGACGTTGTTGTTATTGTTGTTGTTGTTGTTGTTGTTTATTTGACGGTGTTGTTGTAGTTGTTATTTATTTGACGTTGTTGTTGTTATTTATTTGACGTTGTTGTTGTTTATTTGACGTTGTTGTTGTTGACGTTGTTGTTGTTGTTGTTTATTTGACGTTGTTGTTGTTGTTGTTTATTTGAAGTTGTTGTTGTTGTTGTTTATTTGACGTTGTTGTTGTTGTTGTTTATTTGACGGTGTTGTTGTTGTTGTTGTTTATTTGACGTTGTTGTTGTTGTTGTTGTTTATTTGACGTTGTTGTTGTTGTTGACGTTGTTGTGGTTGTTGTTTATTTGACGTTGTTGTTTTTGTTGTTGACGTTGTTGGTGTTATTGTTTATTTGACGTTGTTGTTGTTTATTTGACGTTGTTTTAGTTGTTGTTGTTTATTTTACGTTGTTGTTGTTGACATTGTTGTTGTTGTTGTTTATTTGACGTTGTTGTTGTTGTTTATTTGACGTAGTTGTTGTTGTTGTTGTTGTTGTTTATTTCACGTTTTTGTTGTGGTTGATGTTGTTGTTGTTGTTGTTGTTGTTGTTTATTTGACGTTGTTGTTGTTGTTTATTTGACGTTGTTGTTGTTGCTTATTTGACGTTGTTGTTGTTATTGTTGTTGTTTATTTGACGTTGTTGTTGTTGTTGTTGTTTATTTGTTGTTGTTGTTGTTTATTTGACGTTGTTGTTGTTGTTGTTGTTTATTTGACGTTGTTTTTGTTATTTATTTGACGTTGTTGTTATTGTTATTGTTTATTTGACGTTGTTGTTGTTGTTGTTGTTGTTTATTTCACGTTGTTATTGTTGTTTATTTGACGTTGTTTTTGTTATTTGACGTTGTTGTTGTTGTTGTATTTGTTAGTTGTTGTTGTTGCTTATTTGACGTTGTTGTTATTGTTATTGTTTATTTGACGTTGTTGTTGATCTTGTTGTTTATTTGACATTGTTGTTGTTGTTGTTTATTTGACGTTGTTGTTGTTGTTGACGTTGTTGTTGTTGTTGTTTATTTAACGTTGTTGTTGTTGTTGTTTATTTGACGTTGTTGTTGTTGTTGATGTTGTTGTTGTTGTTATTGTTTATTTAACGTTGTTGATGTTGTTGTTTATTTGACGTTGTTGTTATTGTTGTTGTTTATTTGACGTTGTTGTTGTTGTTGTTGTTTATTTGACGTTGTTGTTGTTGTTGACGTTGTTGTTGTTGTTGTTGTTGTTTATTTGACGTTGTTGTTGTTGTTGTTGACGTTGTTGGTGTTGTTGTTTATTTGGTGTTGTTGTTGTTTATTTGACGTTGTTTTAGTTGTTGTTGTTTATTTTACGTTGTTGTTGTTTATATGACGTCGTTGTTGTTTACATTGTTGTTGTTGTTGTTTATTTGACGTTGTTGTTGTTGTTTATTTGACGTAGTTGTTGTTGTTGATGTTGTTGTTGTTGTTGTTTATTTCACGTTTTTGTTGTTATTAATGTTGTTGTTGTTATTGTTGTAGTTTATTTGACATTGTTGTTGTTGTTTATTTGACTTTGTTATTGTTGTTGTATTTGTTATTGTTGTTGTTGTTGCTTATTTGACGTTGTTGTTATTGTTGTTGTTTATTTGACGTTGTTGTTGTTGTTGTTTATTTGACGTTGTTGTTGTTGTTGTTGTTGTTGTTGTTGTTGACGTTGTTGTTGTTGTTGTTGTTGTTTATTTAACGTTGTTGTTGTTGTTGTTGTTTATTTTACGTTGTTGTTGTTTATATGACGTCGTTGTTGTTTACATTGTTGTTGTTGTTGTTGTTTATTTGACGTTGTTGTTGTTGTTGTTGACGTTGTTGGTGTTATTGTTTATTTGACGTTGTTGTTGTTTATTTGACGTTGTTGTTGTTATTTGACGTTGTTGTTGTTGTTATTGTTGTTGTTGTTTATTTGATGTTGTTGTTGTTGTTGTTTATTTGACATTGTTGTTGTTGTTGTTTATTTGACGTTGTTGTTTATTTGACGTTGTTTATGCTGTTGGTGTTGTTGTTTATTTGACGTTGTTGTTGTTGTTTATTTGACGTTGTTGTTGTTGTTTATTTGACGTTGTTGTTGTTGTTGACGCTGTTGTTGTTGTTGTTTATTTGACGTTGTTATTGTTGTTGTTTATTTAAAGTTGTTGTTGTTGACGTTGTTGTTGTTGTTGTTATTTATTTAACGTTGTTGTTGTTATTGTTGTTGTTGTTGTTTATTTGACGTTGTTGTTGTTGTTGTTGTTGTTTATTTAACGTTGTTGTAGTTATTTATCTGACATTTTTGTTGTTATTGTTTATTTGACGGTGTTGTTGTTGTTTATTTGACGTTGTTGTTGTTGTTGACGTTGTTGTTGTTGTTGTGGTTGTTTATTTGACGTTGTTGTTGTTGTTGCCGTTGTTGCTGTTGTTGTTTATTTGATGTTGTTATTGTTGTTGTTGTTGTTTATTTGACGGTGTTGTTGTAGTTGTTATTTATTTGACGTTGTTGTTGTTATTTATTTGACGTTGTTGTTATTTATTTGACGTTGTTGTTGTTGATGTTGTTGTTGTTGTTTATTTGACGTTGTTGTTGTTGTTGTTTATTTGAAGTTGTTGTTGTTGTTGTTTATTTGACTTTGTTGTTGTTGACTTTGTTTATTTGACGGTGTTGTTGTTGTTGTTGTTTATTTGACATTGTTGTTGTTGTTGTTGTTTATTTGACGTTGTTGTTGTTGTTGACGTTGTTGGTGTTGTTGTTTATTTGGTGTTGTTGTTGTTTATTTGACGTTGTTTTAGTTGTTGTTGTTTATTTTACGTTGTTGTTGTTTATATGACGTCGTTGTTGTTTACATTGTTGTTGTTGTTGTTGTTTATTTGACGTTGTTGTTGTTGTTTATTTGACGTAGTTGTTGTTGTTGATGTTGTTGTTGTTGTTGTTTATTTCACGTTTTTGTTGTTATTAATGTTGTTGTTGTTATTGTTGTAGTTTATTTGACGTTGTTGTTGTTGTTTATTTGACTTTGTTATTGTTGTTGTATTTGTTATTGTTGTTGTTGTTGCTTATTTGACGTTGTTGTTATTGTTGTTGTTTATTTGACGTTGTTGTTGTTGTTGTTTATTTGACGTTGTTGTTGTTGTTGTTGTTGACGTTGTTGTTGTTGTTGTTTATTTAACGTTGTTGTTGTTGCTTATTTGACGTTGTTGTTGTTATTGTTGTTGTTTATTTGACGTTGTTGTTGTTGTTGTTTATTTGATGTTGTTGTTGTTTATTTGACGTTGTTGTTGTTGTTGTTGTTTATTTGACGTTGTTGTTGTTATTTATTTGACGTTGTTGTTATTGTTATTGTTTATTTGACGTTGTTGTTGTTGTTGTTGTTGTTTATTTGACGTTGTTATTGTTGTTTATTTGACGTTGTTTTCGTTATTTGACGTTGTTGTTGTTGTTGTTGTATTTGTTAGTTGTTGTTGTTGCTTATTTGACGTTGTTGTTATTGTTGTTGTTTATTTGACGTTGTTGTTGATGTTGTTGTTTATTTGACATTGTTGTTGTTGTTGTTTATTTGACGTTGTTGTTGTTGTTGACGTTGTTGTTGTTGTTGTTGTTTATTTAACGTTGTTGTTGTTGTTGTTTATTTGACGTTGTTGTTGTTGTTGATGTTGTTGTTGTTGTTATTGTTTATTTAACGTTGTTGTTGTTGTTTATTTGACGTTGTTGTTATTGTTGTTGTTTATTTGACGTTGCTGTTGTTGTTGTTGTTTATTTGACGTTGTTGTTGTTGTTGACGTTGTTGTTGTTGTTGTTGTTGTTGTTGTTTATATGACGTCGTTGTTGTTTACATTGTTGTTGTTGTTGTTGTTTATTTGACGTTGTTGTTGTTGTTTATTTGACGTAGTTGTTGTTGTTGATGTTGTTGTTGTTGTTGTTTATTTCACGTTTTTGTTGTTATTAATGTTGTTGTTGTTATTGTTGTAGTTTATTTGACGTTGTTGTTGTTGTTTATTTGACTTTGTTATTGTTGTTGTATTTGTTATTGTTGTTGTTGTTGCTTATTTGACGTTGTTGTTATTGTTGTTGTTTATTTGACGTTGTTGTTGTTGTTGTTTATTTGACGTTGTTGTTGTTGTTGTTGTTGTTGACGTTGTTGTTGTTGTTGTTGTTTATTTAACGTTGTTGTTGTTGCTTATTTGACGTTGTTGTTGTTATTGTTGTTGTTTATTTGACGTTGTTGTTGTTGTTGTTTATTTGATGTTGTTGTTGTTTATTTGACGTTGTTGTTGTTGTTGTTGTTTATTTGACGTTGTTGTTGTTATTTATTTGACGTTGTTGTTATTGTTATTGTTTATTTGACGTTGTTGTTGTTGTTGTTGTTGTTTATTTGACGTTGTTATTGTTGTTTATTTGACGTTGTTTTTGTTATTTGACGTTGTTGTTGTTGTTGTTGTTGTATTTGTTAGTTGTTGTTGTTGCTTATTTGACGTTGTTGTTATTGTTGTTGTTTATTTGACGTTGTTGTTGATGTTGTTGTTTATTTGACATTGTTGTTGTTGTTGTTTATTTGACGTTGTTGTTGTTGTTGACGTTGTTGTTGTTGTTGTTGTTTATTTAACGTTGTTGTTGTTGTTGTTTATTTGTTATTGTTGTTGTTGTTGCTTATTTGACGTTGTTGTTATTGTTGTTGTTTATTTGACGTTGTTATTGTTGTTGTTTATTTGAAGTTGTTGTTGTTGTTGTTGTTGTTGACGTTGTTGTTGTTGTTGTTGTTTATTTAACGTTGTTGTTGTTGTTGTTGTTGTTTATTTGACGTTGTTGTTGTTGTTTATTTGACATTGTTGTTGTTGTTGTTGTTTATTTGACGTTGTTGTTGTTGTTGTTTATTTGACGTTGTTATTGTTGGTGTTTATTTGACGTTGTTGTTGTTGTCTATTTGACGTTGTTGTTGTTGTTGACGTTGTTGTTGTTGTTGTGGTTGTTTATTTGACGTTGTTGTTGTTGTTGACGTTGTTGCTGTTGTTGTTTATTTGATGTTGTTGTTGTTGTTGTTGTTTATTTGACGGTGTTGTTGTAGTTGTTATTTATTTGACGTTGTTGTTGTTATTTATTTGACGTTGTTGTTATTTATTTGACGTTGTTGTTGTTGACGTTGTTGTTGTTGTTTATTTGACGTTGTTGTTGTTGTTGTTTATTTGAAGTTGTTGTTGTTGTTGTTTATTTGACGTTGTTGTTGTTGACTTTGTTTATTTGACGGTGTTGTTGTTGTTGTTGTTTATTTGACATTGTTGTTGTTGTTGTTGTTTATTTGACGTTGTTGTTGTTGTTGACGTTGTTGGTGTTGTTGTTTATTTGGTGTTGTTGTTGTTTATTTGACGTTGTTTTAGTTGTTGTTGTTTATTTTACGTTGTTGTTGTTTATATGACGTCGTTGTTGTTTACATTGTTGTTGTTGTTGTTGTTTATTTGACGTTGTTGTTGTTGTTTATTTGACGTAGTTGTTGTTGTTGATGTTGTTGTTGTTGTTGTTTATTTCACGTTTTTGTTGTTATTAATGTTGTTTTTGTTATTGTTGTAGTTTATTTGACGTTGTTGTTGTTTATTTGACTTTGTTATTGTTGTTGTATTTGTTATTGTTGTTGTTGTTGCTTATTTGACGTTGTTGTTATTGTTGTTGTTTATTTGACGTTGTTGTTGTTTATTTGACGTTGTTGTTGTTGTTGTTGTTGTTGTTGTTGACGTTGTTGTTGTTGTTGTTGTTGTTTATTTAACGTTGTTGTTGTTTATTTGACGTTGTTGTTGTTGTTGTTGTTTATTTGACGTTGTTGTTGTTGACGTTGTTGTTGTTGTTATTTATTTAACGTTGTTGGTGTTATTGTTGTTGTTGTTGTTTATTTGACGTTGTTGTTGTTGTTGTTTATTTAACGTTGTTGTAGTTGTTTATTTGACAATTTTGTTGTTATTGTTTATTTGACGTTGTTGTTGTTGTTTATTTGACGTTGTTGTTGTTGTTATTGACGTTGTTGTTGTTGTTGTTGTTGTTGTTTATTTGACGTTGTTGTTGTTGTTGACGTTGTTGCTGTTGTTGTTTATTTGACGTTGTTGTTATTGTTGTTGTTGTTGTTGTTGTTTTTTTTGACGGTGTTGTTGTAGTTGTTATTTATTTGACGTTGTTGTTGTTATTTATTTGACGTTGTTGTTGTTTATTTGACGTTGTTGTTGTTGACGTTGTTGTTGTTGTTGTTTATTTGACGTTGTTGTTGTTGTTGTTTATTTGAAGTTGTTGTTGTTGTTGTTTATTTGACGTTGTTGTTGTTGTTGTTTATTTGACGGTGTTGTTGTTGTTGTTTATTTGACGTTGTTGTTGTTGTTGTTGTTGTTGTTTATTTGACGTTGTTGTTTATATGACGTTGTTTTTGTTATGTGACGTTGTTGTTGTTGTTGTATTTGTTGTTGTTGTTGTTGTTGGTTATTTCACGTTGTTGTTATTGTTGCTATTTATTTGACGTTGTTGTTGTTGTTGTTGTTTATTTGACGTTGTTGTTGTTGTTGACGTTGTTGTGGTTGTTGTTTATTTGACGTTGTTGTTTTTGTTGTTGACGTTGTTGGTGTTATTGTTTATTTGACGTTGTTGTTGTTTATTTGACGTTGTTTTAGTTGTTGTTGTTTATTTTACGTTGTTGTTGTTTATTTGACGTTGTTGTTGTTGACATTGTTGTTGTTGTTGTTTATTTGACGTTGTTGTTGTTGTTTATTTGACGTAGTTGTTGTTGTTGATGTTGTTGTTGTTGTTGTTTATTTCACGTTTTTGTTGTTGTTGATGTTGTTGTTGTTGTTGTTGTTGTTTATTTGACGTTGTTGTTGTTGTTTATTTGACGTTGTTGTTGTTGCTTATTTGACGTTGTTGTTGTTATTGTTGTTGTTTATTTGACATTGTTGTTGTTGTTGTTTATTTGATGTTGTTGTTGTTTATTTGACGTTGTTGTTGTTGTTGTTGTTTATTTGACGTTGTTGTTGTTATTTATTTGACGTTGTTGTTATTGTTATTGTTTATTTGACGTTGTTGTTGTTGTTGTTGTTGTTTATTTGACGTTGTTATTGTTGTTTATTTGACGTTGTTTTTGTTATTTGACGTTGTTGTTGTTGTTGTATTTGTTAGTTGTTGTTGTTGCTTATTTGACGTTGTTGTTATTGTTGTTGTTTATTTGACGTTGTTGTTGATGTTGTTGTTTATTTGACATTGTTGTTGTTGTTGTTGTTTATTTGACGTTGTTGTTGTTGTTGACGTTGTTGTTGTTGTTGTTGTTTATTTAACGTTGTTGTTGTTGTTGTTTATTTGACGTTGTTGTTGTTGTTGATGTTGTTGTTGTTGTTATTGTTTATTTAACGTTGTTGTTGTTGTTGTTTATTTGACGTTGTTGTTATTGTTGTTGTTTATTTGACGTTGTTGTTGTTGTTGTTTATTTGACGTTGTTGTTGTTGTTGACGTTGTTGTTGTTGTTGTTGTTGTTTATTTGACGTTGTTGTTGTTGTTGTTGACGTTGTTGGTGTTGTTGTTTATTTGGTGTTGTTGTTGTTTATTTGACGTTGTTTTAGTTGTTGTTGTTTATTTTACGTTGTTGTTGTTTATATGACGTCGTTGTTGTTTACATTGTTGTTGTTGTTGTTTATTTGACGTTGTTGTTGTTGTTTATTTGACGTAGTTGTTGTTGTTGATGTTGTTGTTGTTGTTGTTTATTTCACGTTTTTGTTGTTATTAATGTTGTTGTTGTTATTGTTGTAGTTTATTTGACATTGTTGTTGTTGTTTATTTGACTTTGTTATTGTTGTTGTATTTGTTATTGTTGTTGTTGTTGCTTATTTGACGTTGTTTTTATTGTTGTTGTTTATTTGACGTTGTTGTTGTTGTTGTTTATTTGACGTTGTTGTTGTTGTTGTTGTTGTTGACGTTGTTGTTGTTGTTGTTGTTTATTTAACGTTGTTGTTGTTGTTGTTTATTTGACGTTGTTGTTGTTGTTGTTGTTTATTTGACGTTGTTGTTGTTGTTGTTGTTGTTTATTTGACGTTGTTGTTGTTGTTGTTGACGTTGTTGGTGTTATTGTTTATTTGACGTTGTTGTTGTTTATTTGACGTTGTTGTTGTTATTTGACGTTGTTGTTGTTGTTATTGTTGTTGTTGTTTATTTGATGTTGTTGTTGTTGTTGTTTATTTGACATTGTTGTTGTTGTTGTTTATTTGACGTTGTTGTTGTTGTTGTTTATTTGACGTTGTTTATGCTGTTGGTTTTGTTGTTTATTTGACGTTGTTGTTGTTGTTTATTTGACGTTGTTGTTGTTGTTTATTTGACGTTGTTGTTGTTGTTGACGTTGTTGTTGTTGTATATTTGACGTTGTTGTTGTTGTTGTTTATTTAAAGTTGTTGTTGTTGACGTTGTTGTTGTTGTTATTTATTTAACGTTGTTGTTGTTATTGTTGTTGTTGTTGTTTATTTGACGTTGTTGTTGTTGTTGTTGTTTATTTAACGTTGTTGTAGTTGTTTATTTGACATTTTTGTTGTTATTGTTTATTTGACGGTGTTGTTGTTGTTTATTTGACGTTGTTGTTGTTGTTGTTGACGTTGTTGTTGTTGTTGTGGTTGTTTATTTGACGTTGTTATTGTTGTTGACGTTGTTGCTGTTGTTGTTTATTTGATGTTGTTGTTGTTGTTGTTGTTGTTTATTTGACGGTGTTGTTGTAGTTGTTATTTATTTGACGTTGTTGTTGTTATTTATTTGACGTTGTTGTTATTTATTTGACGTTGTTGTTGTTGACGTTGTTGTTGTTGTTTATTTGACGTTGTTGTTGTTGTTGTTGTTTATTTGAAGTTGTTGTTGTTGTTGTTTATTTGACGTTGTTGTTGTTGACTTTGTTTATTTGACGGTGTTGTTGTTGTTGTTGTTTATTTGACATTGTTGTTGTTGTTGTTGTTTATTTGACGTTGTTGTTGTTGTTGACGTTGTTGTTGTTGTTGTTGTTTATTTGACGTTGTTGTTGTTGTTGTTGACGTTGTTGGTGTTATTGTTTATTTGACGTTGTTGTTGTTTATTTGACGTTGTTTTAGTTGTTGTTGTTTATTTTACGTTGTTGTTGTTTATTTGACGTTGTTGTTGTTGACATTGTTGTTGTTGTTGTTGTTTATTTGACGTTGTTGTTGTTGTTTATTTGACGTAGTTGTTGTTGTTGATGTTGTTATTGTTGTTGTTGTTTATTTCACGTTTTTGTTGTTGTTGATGTTGTTGTTGTTGTTGTTGTTTATTTGACGTTGTTGTTGTTGTTTATTTGACGTTGTTGTTGTTGCTTATTTGACGTTGTTGTTGTTATTGTTGTTGTTTATTTGACGTTGTTGTTGTTGTTGTTTATTTGATGTTGTTGTTGTTTATTTGACGTTGTTGTTGTTGTTGTTGTTTATTTGACGTTGTTGTTGTTATTTATTTGACGTTGTTGTTATTGTTATTGTTTATTTGACGTTGTTGTTGTTGTTGTTGTTGTTTATTTGACGTTGTTATTGTTGTTTATTTGACGTTGTTTTTGTTATTTGACGTTGTTGTTGTTGTTGTATTTGTTAGTTGTTGTTGTTGCTTATTTGACGTTGTTGTTATTGTTGTTGTTTATTTGACGTTGTTGTTGATGTTGTTGTTTATTTGACATTGTTGTTGTTGTTGTTGTTTATTTGACGTTGTTGTTGTTGTTGACGTTGTTGTTGTTGTTGTTGTTGTTTATTTAACGTTGTTGTTGTTGTTGTTTATTTGACGTTGTTGTTGTTGTTGATGTTGTTGTTGTTATTGTTTATTTAACGTTGTTGTTGTTGTTGTTTATTTGACGTTGTTGTTATTGTTGTTGTTTATTTGACGTTGTTGTTGTTGTTGTTTATTTGACGTTGTTGTTGTTGTTGACGTTGTTGTTGTTGTTGTTGTTGTTTATTTGACGTTGTTGTTGTTGTTGTTGACGTTGTTGGTGTTGTTGTTTATTTGGTGTTGTTGTTGTTTATTTGACGTTGTTTTAGTTGTTGTTGTTTATTTTACGTTGTTGTTGTTTATATGACGTCGTTGTTGTTTACATTGTTGTTGTTGTTGTTTATTTGACGTTGTTGTTGTTGTTTATTTGACGTAGTTGTTGTTGTTGATGTTGTTGTTGTTGTTGTTTATTTCACGTTTTTGTTGTTATTAATGTTGTTGTTGTTATTGTTGTAGTTTATTTGACATTGTTGTTGTTGTTTATTTGACTTTGTTATTGTTGTTGTATTTGTTATTGTTGTTGTTGTTGCTTATTTGACGTTGTTTTTATTGTTGTTGTTTATTTGACGTTGTTGTTGTTGTTGTTTATTTGACGTTGTTGTTGTTGTTGTTGTTGTTGTTGACGTTGTTGTTGTTGTTGTTGTTTATTTAACGTTGTTGTTGTTGTTGTTGTTTATTTGACGTTGTTGTTGTTGTTGTTGTTGTTTATTTGACGTTGTTGTTGTTGTTGTTGTTGTTTATTTGACGTTGTTGTTGTTGTTGTTGACGTTGTTGGTGTTATTGTTTATTTGACGTTGTTGTTGTTTATTTGACGTTGTTGTTGTTATTTGACGTTGTTGTTGTTGTTATTGTTGTTGTTGTTTATTTGATGTTGTTGTTGTTGTTGTTTATTTGACATTGTTGTTGTTGTTGTTTATTTGACGTTGTTGTTGTTGTTGTTTATTTGACGTTGTTTATGCTGTTGGTTTTGTTGTTTATTTGACGTTGTTGTTGTTGTTTATTTGACGTTGTTGTTGTTGTTTATTTGACGTTGTTGTTGTTGTTGACGTTGTTGTTGTTGTATATTTGACGTTGTTGTTGTTGTTGTTTATTTAAAGTTGTTGTTGTTGACGTTGTTGTTGTTGTTATTTATTTAACGTTGTTGTTGTTATTGTTGTTGTTGTTGTTTATTTGACGTTGTTGTTGTTGTTGTTGTTTATTTAACGTTGTTGTAGTTGTTTATTTGACATTTTTGTTGTTATTGTTTATTTGACGGTGTTGTTGTTGTTTATTTGACGTTGTTGTTGTTGTTGTTGACGTTGTTGTTGTTGTTGTGGTTGTTTATTTGACGTTGTTATTGTTGTTGACGTTGTTGCTGTTGTTGTTTATTTGATGTTGTTGTTGTTGTTGTTGTTGTTTATTTGACGGTGTTGTTGTAGTTGTTATTTATTTGACGTTGTTGTTGTTATTTATTTGACGTTGTTGTTATTTATTTGACGTTGTTGTTGTTGACGTTGTTGTTGTTGTTTATTTGACGTTGTTGTTGTTGTTGTTGTTTATTTGAAGTTGTTGTTGTTGTTGTTTATTTGACGTTGTTGTTGTTGACTTTGTTTATTTGACGGTGTTGTTGTTGTTGTTGTTTATTTGACATTGTTGTTGTTGTTGTTGTTTATTTGACGTTGTTGTTGTTGTTGACGTTGTTGTTGTTGTTGTTGTTTATTTGACGTTGTTGTTGTTGTTGTTGACGTTGTTGGTGTTATTGTTTATTTGACGTTGTTGTTGTTTATTTGACGTTGTTTTAGTTGTTGTTGTTTATTTTACGTTGTTGTTGTTTATTTGACGTTGTTGTTGTTGACATTGTTGTTGTTGTTGTTGTTTATTTGACGTTGTTGTTGTTGTTTATTTGACGTAGTTGTTGTTGTTGATGTTGTTATTGTTGTTGTTGTTTATTTCACGTTTTTGTTGTTGTTGATGTTGTTGTTGTTGTTGTTGTTTATTTGACGTTGTTGTTGTTGTTTATTTGACGTTGTTGTTGTTGCTTATTTGACGTTGTTGTTGTTATTGTTGTTGTTTATTTGACGTTGTTGTTGTTGTTGTTTATTTGATGTTGTTGTTGTTTATTTGACGTTGTTGTTGTTGTTGTTGTTTATTTGACGTTGTTGTTGTTATTTATTTGACGTTGTTGTTATTGTTATTGTTTATTTGACGTTGTTGTTGTTGTTGTTGTTGTTTATTTGACGTTGTTATTGTTGTTTATTTGACGTTGTTTTTGTTATTTGACGTTGTTGTTGTTGTTGTATTTGTTAGTTGTTGTTGTTGCTTATTTGACGTTGTTGTTATTGTTGTTGTTTATTTGACGTTGTTGTTGATGTTGTTGTTTATTTGACATTGTTGTTGTTGTTGTTGTTTATTTGACGTTGTTGTTGTTGTTGACGTTGTTGTTGTTGTTGTTGTTTATTTAACGTTGTTGTTGTTGTTGTTTATTTGACGTTGTTGTTGTTGTTGATGTTGTTGTTGTTGTTATTGTTTATTTAACGTTGTTGTTGTTGTTGTTTATTTGACGTTGTTGTTATTGTTGTTGTTTATTTGACGTTGTTGTTGTTGTTGTTGTTTATTTGACGTTGTTGTTGTTGTTGACGTTGTTGTTGTTGTTGTTGTTGTTTATTTGACGTTGTTGTTGTTGTTGTTGACGTTGTTGGTGTTGTTGTTTATTTGGTGTTGTTGTTGTTTATTTGACGTTGTTTTAGTTGTTGTTGTTTATTTTACGTTGTTGTTGTTTATATGACGTCGTTGTTGTTTACATTGTTGTTGTTGTTGTTTATTTGACGTTGTTGTTGTTGTTTATTTGACGTAGTTGTTGTTGTTGATGTTGTTGTTGTTGTTGTTTATTTCACGTTTTTGTTGTTATTAATGTTGTTGTTGTTATTGTTGTAGTTTATTTGACATTGTTGTTGTTGTTTATTTGACTTTGTTATTGTTGTTGTATTTGTTATTGTTGTTGTTGTTGCTTATTTGATGTTGTTGTTATTGTTGTTGTTTATTTGACGTTGTTGTTGTTGTTGTTTATTTGACGTTGTTGTTGTTGTTGTTGTTGTTGTTGTTGTTGACGTTGTTGTTGTTGTTGTTTATTTAACGTTGTTGTTGTTGTTGTTGTTTATTTGACGTTGTTGTTGTTGTTGTTGTTGTTTATTTGACGTTGTTGTTGTTGTTGTTATTGTTTATTTGACGTTGTTGTTGTTGTTGACGTTGTTGGTGTTATTGTTTATTTGACGTTGTTGTTGTTTATTTGACGTTGTTGTTGTTATTTGACGTTGTTGTTGTTGTTATTGTTGTTGTTGTTTATTTGATGTTGTTGTTGTTGTTGTTTATTTGACGTTGTTGTTGTTGTTGTTTATTTGATGTTGTTGTTGTTGTTGTTTATTTGACATTGTTGTTGTTGTTGTTTATTTGACGTTGTTGTTGTTGTTGTTTATTTGACGTTGTTTATGCTGTTGGTTTTGTTGTTTATTTGACGGTGTTGTTGTTGTTTATTTGACGTTGTTGTTGTTGTTGACGTTGTTGTTGTTGTTGTGGTTGTTTATTTGACGTTGTTATTGTTGTTGATGTTGTTGCTGTTGTTGTTTATTTGATGTTGTTGTTGTTGTTGTTGTTTATTTGACGGTGTTGTTGTAGTTGTTATTTATTTGACGTTGTTGTTGTTATTTATTTGACGTTGTTGTTATTTATTTGACGTTGTTGTTGTTGACGTTGTTGTTGTTGTTTATTTGACGTTGTTGTTGTTGTTGTTTATTTGAAGTTGTTGTTGTTGTTGTTTATTTGACGTTGTTGTTGTTGACTTTGTTTATTTGACGGTGTTGTTGTTGTTGTTGTTTATTTGACATTGTTGTTGTTGTTGTTGTTTATTTGACGTTGTTGTTGTTGTTGACGTTGTTGTTGTTGTTGTTTATTTGACGTTGTTGTTGTTGTTTATTTGACGTTGTTATTGTTGACATTGTTGTTGTTGTTGTTGTTTATTTGACGTTGTTGTTGTTGTTTATTTGACGTAGTTGTTGTTGTTGATGTTGTTGTTGTTGTTGTTGTTTATTTCACGTTTTTGTTGTTGTTGATGTTGTTGTTGTTGTTGTTTATTTGACGTTGTTGTTGTTGTTTATTTGACGTTGTTGTTGTTGCTTATTTGACGTTGTTGTTGTTGTTGTTTATTTGATGTTGTTGTTGTTTATTTGACGTTGTTGTTGTTGTTGTTGTTTATTTGACGTTGTTGTTTATATTTATTTGACGTTGTTGTTATTGTTATTGTTTATTTGACGTTGTTGTTGTTGTTGTTGTTGTTGTTGTTGTTTATTTGACGTTGTTATTGTTGTTTATTTGACGTTGTTTTTGTTATTTGACGTTGTTGTTGTTGTATTTGTTAGTTGTTGTTGTTGCTTATTTGACGTTGTTGTTATTGTTGTTGTTTATTTGACGTTGTTGTTGATGTTGTTGTTTATTTGACATTGTTGTTGTTGTTGTTTATTTGACGTTGTTGTTGTTGTTGACGTTGTTGTTGTTGTTGTTGTTGTTTATTTAACGTTGTTGTTGTTGTTTATTTAACGTTGTTGTTGTTGTTGTTTATTTGACGTTGTTGTTGTTGTTGATGTTGTTGTTGTTGTTATTGTTTATTTAACGTTGTTGTTGTTGTTGTTTATTTGACGTTGTTGTTATTGTTGTTGTTTATTTGACGTTGTTGTTGTTGTTGTTGTTTATTTGACGTTGTTGTTGTTGTTGACGTTGTTGTTGTTGTTGTTGTTTATTTGACGTTGTTGTTGTTGTTGTTGTTGACGTTGTTGGTGTTGTTGTTTATTTGGTGTTGTTGTTGTTTATTTGACGTTGTTTTAGTTGTTGTTGTTTATTTTACGTTGTTGTTGTTGACGTTGTTGTTGTTGTTGTTGTTTATTTAACGTTGTTATTGTTGTTTATTTGACGTTGTTGTTGTTGTTGATGTTGTTGTTGTTGTTATTGTTTATTTAACGTTGTTGTTGTTGTTGTTTATTTGACGTTGTTGTTATTGTTGTTGTTTATTTGACGTTGTTGTTGTTGTTGTTGTTTATTTGACGTTGTTGTTGTTGTTGACGTTGTTGTTGTTGTTGTTGTTGTTGTTGTTGTTGTTGTTGTTGTTTATTTGACGTTGTTGTTGTTGTTGTTGTTGACGTTGTTGGTGTTGTTGTTTATTTGGTGTTGTTGTTCTTTATTTGATGTTGTTTTAGTTGTTTTTGTTTATTTTACGTTGTTGTTGTTTATATGACGTTGTTGTTGTTTACATTGTTGTTGTTGTTGTTTATTTGACGTTGTTGTTGTTGTTGTTTATTTGACGTAGTTGTTGTTGTTGATGTTGTTGTTGTTGTTGTTGTTTATTTCACGTTTTTGTTGTTATTAATGTTGTTGTTGTTATTGTTGTAGTTTATTTGACGTTGTTGTTGTTGTTTATTTGACGTTGTTATTGTTGTTGTATTTGTTATTGTTGTTTTAGTTGCTTATTTGACGTTGTTGTTATTGTTGTTGTTTATTTGACGTTGTTGTTTTTGTTGTTTATTTGACGTTGTTGTTGTTGTTGTTGTTGTTGACGTTGTTGTTGTTGTTGTTGTTGTTGTTTATTTAACGTTGTTGTTGTTGTTGTTGTTTATTTGACGTTGTTGTTGTTGTTTATTTGACGTTGTTGTTGTTGTTGTTGTTGTTTATTTGACGTTGTTGTTGTTGTTGACGTTGTTGGTGTTATTGTTTATTTGACGTTGTTGTTGTTTATTTGACGTTGTTGTTGTTATTTGACGTTGTTGTTGTTGTTGTTATTGTTGTTGTTGTTTATTTGATGTTGTTGTTGTTGTTGTTGTTGTTTATTTGACATTGTTGTTGTTGTTGTTGTTGTTTATTTGACGTTGTTGTTGTTGTTGTTTATTTGACGTTGTTTTTGCTGTTGGTGTTGTTGTTTATTTGACGTTGTTGTTGTTGTTTATTTGACGTTGTTGTTGTTGTTGTTTATTTGACGTTGTTGTTGTTGTTGACGTTGTTGTTGTTGTTGTTTATTTGACGTTGTTGTTGTTGTTGTTTATTTGACGTTGTTGTTGTTGACGTTGTTGTTGTTGTTATTTATTTAACGTTGTTGTTGTTATTGTTGTTGTTGTTGTTTATTTGACGTTGTTGTTGTTGTTGTTTATTTAACGTTGTTGTAGTTGTTTATTTGACATTTTTGTTGTTATTGTTTATTTGACGTTGTTGTTGTTGTTTATTTGACGTTGTTGTTGTTGTTGACATTGTTGTTGTTGTTGTGGTTGTTTATTTGACGTTGTTGTTGTTGTTGACGTTGTTGCTGTTGTTGTTTATTTGACGTTGTTGTTGTTGTTGTTGTTGTTTATTTGACGGTGTTGTTGTAGTTGTTATTTATTTGACGTTGTTGTTGTTATTTATTTGACGTTGTTGTTGTTTATTTGACGTTGTTGTTGTTGACGTTGTTGTTGTTGTTGTTTATTTGACGTTGTTGTTGTTGTTGTTGTTTATTTGAAGTTGTTGTTGTTGTTGTTTATTTGACGTTGTTGTTGTTGGTATTGTTGTTTATTTGACGGTGTTGTTGTTGTTGTTTATTTGACGTTGTTGTTGTTGTTGTTGTTTATTTGACGTTGTTGTTGTTGTTGACGTTGTTGTTGTTTTTGTTTATTTGACGTTGTTGTTGTTGTTGTTGACGTTGTTGGTGTTATTGTTTATTTGACGTTGTTGTTGTTTATTTGACGTTGTTTTAGTTGTTGTTGTTTATTTTACGTTGTTGTTGTTTATTTGACGTTGTTGTTGTTGACATTGTTGTTGTTGTTGTTGTTGTTTATTTGACGTTGTTGTTGTTTATTTGACGTAGTTGTTGTTGTTGATGTTGTTGTTGTTGTTGTTTATTTCACGTTTTTGTTGTTGTTGATGTTGTTGTTCTTGTTGTTTATTTGACGTTGTTGTTGTTGTTTATTTGACGTTGTTGTTGTTGCTTACTTGACGTTGTTGTTCTTATTGTTGTTGTTTATTTGACGTTGTTTTTGTTGTTGTTTATTTGATGTTGTTGTTGTTTATTTGACGTTGTTGTTGTTGTTGTTGTTTATTTGACGTTGTTGTTGTTATTTATTTGACGTTGTTGTTACTGTTATTGTTTATTTGACGTTGTTGTTGTTGTTGTTGTTTATTTGACGTTGTTATTGTTGTTTATTTGACGTTGTTTTTGTTATTTGACGTTGTTGTTGTTGTTGTATTTGTAATTTGTTGTTGTTGCTTATTTTACGTTGTTGTTATTGTTGTTGTTTATTTGACGTTGTTGTTGATGTTGTTGTTTATTTGACATTGTTGTTGTTGTTGACGTTGTTGTTGTTGTTGTTGTTTATTTAACGTTGTTGTTGTTGTTGTTTATTTGACGTTGTTGTTGTTGATGTTGTTGTTGTTGTTGTTGTTTATTTGACGTTGTTGTTGTTGTTGTTTATTTGACGTTGTTGTTGTTGTTGACGTTGTTGTTGTTGTTGTTTATTTGACATTGTTGTTGTTGTTGTTGACGTTGTTGGTGTTGTTGTTTATTTGGTGTTGTTGTTGTTTATTTGACGTTGTTTTAGTTGTTGTTGTTTATTTTACGTTGTTGTTGTTGTTGACGTTGTTGTTGTTGTTGTTGTTGTTTATTTAACGTTGTTGTTGTTGTTGTTTATTTGACGTTGTTGTTGTTGTTGATGTTGTTGTTGTTGTTATTGTTTATTTAACGTTGTTGTTGTTGTTGTTGTTGTTGTTTATTTAACGTTGTTGTTGTTGTTTATTTGACGTTGTTGTTGTTGTTGATGTTGTTGTTGTTGTTGATGTTGTTGTTGTTGTTATTGTTTATTTAACGTTGTTGTTGTTGTTGTTGTTGTTGTTTATTTAACGTTGTTGTTGTTGTTTATTTGACGTTGTTGTTGTTGTTGATGTTGTTGTTGTTGTTATTGTTTATTTAACGTTGTTGTTGTTGTTGTTGTTTATTTGACGTTGTTGTTATTGTTGTTGTTTATTTGACGTTGTTGTTGTTGTTGTTTATTTGACGTTGTTGTTGTTGTTGACGTTGTTGTTGTTGTTGTTGTTGTTTATTTGACGTTGTTGTTGTTGTTGTTGACGTTGTTGGTGTTGTTGTTTATTTGGTGTTGTTGTTGTTTATTTGACGTTGTTTTAGTTGTTGTTGTTTATTTTACGTTGTTGTTGTTTATATGACGTTGTTGTTGTTTACATTGTTGTTGTTGTTGTTTATTTGACGTTGTTGTTGTTGTTGTTTATTTGACGTAGTTGTTGTTGTTGATGTTGTTGTTGTTGTTGTTTATTTCACGTTTTTGTTGTTATTAATGTTGTTGTTGTTATTGTTGTAGTTTATTTGACGTTGTTGTTGTTGTTTATTTGACATTTTTATTGTTGTTGTATTTGTTATTGTTGTTGTTGTTGCTTATTTGACGTTGTTGTTATTGTTGTTGTTTATTTGACGTTGTTGTTGTTGTTGTTGTTGTTGTTGACGTTGTTGTTGTTGTTGTTGTTGTTTATTTAACGTTGTTGTTGTTGTTGTTGTTGTTGTTTATTTGACGTTGTTGTTGTTGTTGTTGTTGTTTATTTGACGTTGTTGTTGTTGTTGTTGTTTATTTGACGTTGTTGTTGTTGTTGACGTTGTTGGTGTTATTGTTTATTTGACGTTGTTGTTGTTTATTTGACGTTGTTGTTGTTATTTGACGTTGTTGTTGTTGTTGTTATTGTTGTTGTTGTTTATTTGATGTTGTTGTTGTTGTTGTTGTTTATTTGACATTGTTGTTGTTGTTGTTGTTGTTTATTTGACGTTGTTGTTGTTGTTGTTTATTTGACGTTGTTTTTGCTGTTGGTTTTGTTGTTTATTTGACGTTGTTGTTGTTGTTTATTTGACGTTGTTGTTGTTGTTTATTTGACGTTGTTGTTGTTGTTGACGCTGTTGTTGTTGTTTATTTGACGTTGTTATTGTTGTTGTTTATTTGACGTTGTTGTTGTTGACGTTGTTGTTGTTGTTATTTATTTAACGTTGTTGTTGTTATTGTTGTTGTTGTTGTTTATTTGACGTTGTTGTTGTTGTTGTTTATTTAACGTTGTTGTAGTTGTTTATTTGACATTTTTGTTGTTATTGTTTATTTGACGTTGTTGTTTTTGTTTATTTGATGTTGTTGTTGTTGTTGTTGTTGTTGACGTTGTTGTTGTTGTTGTGGTTGTTTATTTGACGTTGTTGTTGTTGTTGACGTTGTTGCTGTTGTTGTTTATTTGACGTTGTTGTTGTTGTTGTTGTTGTTGTTGTTGTTTATTTGACGGTGTTGTTGTAGTTGTTATTTATTTGACGTTGTTGTTGTTATTTATTTGACGTTGTTGTTGTTTATTTGACGTTGTTGTTGACGTTGTTGTTGTTGTTGTTTATTTGACGTTGTTGTTGTTGTTGTTTATTTGAAGTTGTTGTTGTTGTTGTTTATTTGACGTTGTTGCTGTTGTTGTTGTTTATTTGAAGTTGTTGTTGTTGTTTATTTGACGTTGTTGTTGTTGTTGTTGTTGTTTATTTGACGGTGTTGTTGTTGTTTATTTGACGTTGTTGTTGTTGTTGTTGTTTATTTGACGTTGTTGTTGTTGTTGACGTTGTTGTTGTTGTTGTTTATTTGACGTTGTTGTTGTTGTTGTTGACGTTGTTGGTGTTATTGTTTATTTGACGTTGTTGTTGTTTATTTGACGTTGTTTTAGTTGTTGTTGTTTATTTTACGTTGTTGTTGTTTATTTGACGTTGTTGTTATTGACATTGTTGTTGTTGTTGTTGTTGTTTATTTGACGTTGTTGTTGTTGTTTATTTGACGTAGTTGTTGTTGTTGATGTTGTTGTTGTTGTTGTTTATTTCACGTTTTTGTTGTTGTTGATGTTGTTGTTGTTGTTGTTTATTTGACGTTGTTGTTGTTGTTGACGTTGTTGGTGTTATTGTTTATTTGACGTTGTTGTTGTTTATTTGACGTTGTTGTTGTTATTTGACGTTGTTGTTGTTGTTGTTATTGTTGTTGTTGTTTATTTGATGTTGTTGTTGTTGTTGTTGTTGTTGTTTATTTGACATTGTTGTTGTTGTTGTTGTTTATTTGACGTTGTTGTTGTTGTTGTTGTTTATTTGACGTTGTTTTTGCTGTTGGTTTTGTTGTTTATTTGACGTTGTTGTTGTTGTTTATTTGACGTTGTTGTTGTTGTTGTTTATTTGACGTTGTTGTTGTTGTTGACGTTGTTGTTGTTGTTGTTTATTTGACGTTGTTGTTGTTGTTGTTTATTTGACGTTGTTGTTGTTGACGTTGTTGTTGTTGTTATTTATTTAACGTTGTTGTTGTTATTGTTGTTGTTGTTGTTTATTTGACGTTGTTGTTGTTGTTGTTTATTTAACGTTGTTGTAGTTGTTTATTTGACATTTTTGTTGTTATTGTTTATTTGACGTTGTTGTTGTTGTTTATTTGACGTTGTTGTTGTTGTTGTTGACATTGTTGTTGTTGTTGTGGTTGTTTATTTGACGTTGTTGTTGTTGTTGACGTTGTTGCTGTTGTTGTTTATTTGACGTTGTTGTTGTTAATGTTGTTGTTGTTGTTTATTTGACGGTGTTGTTGTAGTTGTTATTTATTTGACGTTGTTGTTGTTATTTATTTGACGTTGTTGTTGTTTATTTGACGTTGTTGTTGTTGACGTTGTTGTTGTTGTTGTTTATTTGACGTTGTTGTTGTTGTTGTTGTTTATTTGAAGTTGTTGTTGTTGTTGTTTATTTGACGTTGTTGTTGTTGGTATTGTTGTTTATTTGACGGTGTTGTTGTTGTTGTTGTTTATTTGACGTTGTTGTTGTTGTTGTTGTTTATTTGACGTTGTTGTTGTTGTTGAGGTTGTTGTTGTTTTTGTTTATTTGACGTTGTTGTTGTTGTTGTTGACGTTGTTGGTGTTATTGTTTATTTGACGTTGTTGTTGTTTATTTGACGTTGTTTTAGTTGTTGTTGTTTATTTGACGTTGTTGTTGTTTATTTGACGTTGTTGTTGTTGACATTGTTGTTGTTGTTGTTGTTGTTTATTTGACGTTGTTGTTGTTTATTTGACGTAGTTGTTGTTGTTGATGTTGTTGTTGTTGTTGTTTATTTCACGTTTTTGTTGTTGTTGATGTTGTTGTTGTTGTTGTTTATTTGACGTTGTTGTTGTTGTTTATTTGACGTTGTTGTTGTTGCTTATTTGACGTTGTTGTTGTTATTGTTGTTGTTTATTTGACGTTGTTGTTGTTGTTGTTTATTTGATGTTGTTGTTGTTTATTTGACGTTGTTGTTGTTGTTGTTGTTGTTTATTTGACGTTGTTGTTGTTATTTATTTGACGTTGTTGTTATTGTTATTGTTTATTTGACGTTGTTGTTGTTGTTGTTTATTTGACGTTGTTATTGTTGTTTATTTGACGTTGTTTTTGTTATTTGACGTTGTTGTTGTTGTTGTATTTGTAAGTTGTTGTTGTTGCTTATTTGACGTTGTTGTTATTGTTGTTGTTTATTTGACGTTGTTGTTGATGTTGTTGTTTATTTGACATTGTTGTTGTTGTTGTTTATTTGACGTTGTTGTTGTTGTTGACGTTGTTGTTGTTGTTGTTTATTTAACGTTGTTGTTGTTGTTGTTGTTTATTTGACGTTGTTGTTGTTTATGTTGTTGTTGTTGTTGTTGTTTATTTGACGTTGTT
The DNA here is from genome assembly GCA_948472305.1 of Vicia faba. NCBI lineage: Eukaryota > Viridiplantae > Streptophyta > Magnoliopsida > Fabales > Fabaceae > Vicia > Vicia faba. Next base: position 461,634,485 of record OX451740.1, read on the forward strand.
GTTGTTGTTGTTGTTTATTTGACGTTGTTGTTGTTGACGTTGTTGTTGTTGTTGTTTATTTGACATTGTTGTTGTTGTTGTTGACGTTGTTGGTGTTGTTGTTTATTTGGTGTTGTTGTTGTTTATTTGACGTTGTTTTAGTTGTTGTTGTTTATTTTACGTTGTTGTTGTTGTTGACGTTGTTGTTGTTGTTGTTGTTTATTTAACGTTGTTGTTGTTGTTGTTTATTTGACGTTTTTGTTGTTGTTGTTGATGTTGTTGTTGTTGTTATTGTTTATTTAACGTTGTTGTTGTTGTTGTTGTTGTTGTTGTTTATTTAACGTTGTTGTTGTTGTTGTTTATTTGACGTTGTTGTTGTTGATGTTGTTGTTGTTGTTATTGTTTATTTAACGTTGTTGTTGTTGTTGTTGTTTATTTGACGTTGTTGTTATTGTTGTTGTTTATTTGACGTTGTTGTTGTTGTTGTTGTTGTTTATTTGACGTTGTTGTTGTTGTTGACGTTGTTGTTGTTGTTGTTGTTGTTTATTTGACGTTGTTGTTGTTGTTGACGTTGTTGGTGTTGTTGTTTATTTGGTGTTGTTGTTGTTTATTTGACGTTGTTTTAGTTGTTGTTGTTTATTTTACGTTGTTGTTGTTTATATGACGTTGTTGTTGTTTACATTGTTGTTGTTGTTGTTTATTTGACGTTGTTGTTGTTGTTGTTTATTTGACGTAGTTGTTGTTGTTGATGTTGTTGTTGTTGTTGTTTATTTCACGTTTTTGTAGTTATTAATGTTGTTGTTGTTATTGTTGTAGTTTATTTGACGTTGTTGTTGTTGTTTATTTGACGTTTTTATTGTTGTTGTATTTGTTATTGTTGTTGTTGTTGCTTATTTGACGTTGTTGTTATTGTTGTTGTTTATTTGACGTTGGTGTTGTTGTTGTTGTTGTTGTTGTTGTTTATTTAACGTTGTTGTTGTTGTTGTTGTTTATTTGACGTTGTTGTTGTTGTTGTTGTTTATTTGACGTTGTTGTTGTTGTTGTTGTTTATTTGACGTTGTTGTTGTTGTTGACGTTGTTGGTGTTATTGTTTATTTGACGTTGTTGTTGTTTATTTGACGTTGTTGTTGTTATTTGACGTTGTTGTTGTTGTTGTTATTGTTGTTGTTGTTTATTTGATGTTGTTGTTGTTGTTGTTGTTGTTTATTTGACATTGTTGTTGTTGTTGTTGTTTATTTGACGTTGTTGTTGTTGTTGTTTATTTGACGTTGTTTTTGCTGTTGGTTTTGTTGTTTATTTGACGTTGTTGTTGTTGTTTATTTGACGTTGTTGTTGTTGTTTATTTGACGTTGTTGTTGTTGTTGACGCTGTTGTTGTTGTTGTTTATTTGACGTTGTTGTTGTTGTTGTTTATTTGACGTTGTTGTTGTTGACGTTGTTGTTGTTGTTATTTATTTAACGTTGTTGTTGTTATTGTTGTTGTTGTTGTTTATTTGACGTTGTTGTTGTTGTTGTTTATTTAACGTTGTTGTAGTTGTTTATTTGACATTTTTGTTGTTATTGTTTATTTGACGTTGTTGTTTTTGTTTATTTGACGTTGTTGTTGTTGTTGTTGTTGACGTTGTTGTTGTTGTTGTGGTTGTTTATTTGACGTTGTTGTTGTTGTTGACGTTGTTGCTGTTGTTGTTTATTTGACGTTGTTGTTGTTGTTGTTGTTGTTGTTGTTTATTTGACGGTGTTGTTGTAGTTGTTATTTATTTGACGTTGTTGTTGTTATTTATTTGACGTTGTTGTTGTTTATTTGACGTTGTTGTTGTTGGTATTGTTGTTTATTTGACGGTGTTGTTGTTGTTGTTGTTTATTTGACGTTGTTGTTGTTGTTGTTGTTGTTTATTTGACGTTGTTGTTGTTGTTGACGTTGTTGTTGTTTTTGTTTATTTGACGTTGTTGTTGTTGTTATTGACGTTGTTGGTGTTATTGTTTATTTGACGTTGTTGTTGTTTATTTGACGTTGTTTTAGTTGTTGTTGTTTATTTTACGTTGTTGTTGTTTATTTGACGTTGTTGTTGTTGACATTGTTGTTGTTGTTGTTGTTGTTTATTTGACGTTGTTGTTGTTTATTTGACGTAGTTGTTGTTGTTGATGTTGTTGTTGTTGTTGTTGTTTATTTCACGTTTTTGTTGTTGTTGATGTTGTTGTTGTTGTTGTTTATTTGACGTTATTGTTGTTGTTTATTTGACGTTGTTGTTGTTGCTTATTTGACGTTGTTGTTGTTATTGTTGTTGTTTATTTGACGTTGTTGTTGTTGTTGTTTATTTGATGTTGTTGTTGTTTATTTGACGTTGTTGTTGTTGTTGTTGTTGTTTATTTGACGTTGTTGTTGTTATTTATTTGACGTTGTTGTTATTGTTATTGTTTATTTGACGTTGTTGTTGTTGTTGTTTATTTGACGTTGTTATTGTTGTTTATTTGACGTTGTTTTTGTTATTTGACGTTGTTGTTGTTGTTGTATTTGTAAGTTGTTGTTGTTGCTTATTTGACGTTGTTGTTATTGTTGTTGTTTATTTGACGTTGTTGTTGATGTTGTTGTTTATTTGACATTGTTGTTGTTGTTGTTTATTTGACGTTGTTGTTGTTGTTGACGTTGTTGTTGTTGTTGTTGTTTATTTAACGTTGTTGTTGTTGTTGTTGTTTATTTGACGTTGTTGTTGTTGATGTTGTTGTTGTTGTTGTTGTTTATTTGACGTTGTTGTTGTTGTTGTTTATTTGACGTTGTTGTTGTTGACGTTGTTGTTGTTGTTGTTTATTTGACATTGTTGTTGTTGTTGTTGACGTTGTTGGTGTTGTTGTTTATTTGGTGTTGTTGTTGTTTATTTGACGTTGTTTTAGTTGTTGTTGTTTATTTTACGTTGTTGTTGTTGTTGACGTTGTTGTTGTTGTTGTTGTTGTTTATTTAACGTTGTTGTTGTTGTTGTTTATTTGACGTTGTTGTTGTTGTTGTTGATGTTGTTGTTGTTGTTATTGTTTATTTAACGTTGTTGTTGTTGTTGTTGTTGTTGTTTATTTAACGTTGTTGTTGTTGTTTATTTGACGTTGTTGTTGTTGTTGATGTTGTGGTTGTTGTTATTGTTTATTTAACGTTGTTGTTGTTGTTGTTGTTTATTTGACGTTGTTGTTATTGTTGTTGTTTATTTGACGTTGTTGTTGTTGTTGTTGTTGTTTATTTGACGTTGTTGTTGTTGTTGACGTTGTTGTTGTTGTTGTTGTTGTTTATTTGACGTTGTTGTTGTTGTTGTTGACGTTGTTGGTGTTGTTGTTTATTTGGTGTTGTTGTTGTTTATTTGACGTTGTTTTAGTTGTTGTTGTTTATTTTACGTTGTTGTTGTTTATATGACGTTGTTGTTGTTTACATTGTTGTTGTTGTTGTTTATTTGACGTTGTTGTTGTTGTTGTTTATTTGACGTAGTTGTTGTTGTTGATGTTGTTGTTGTTGTTTATTTCACGTTTTTGTTGTTATTAATGTTGTTGTTGTTATTGTTGTAGTTTATTTGACGTTGTTGTTGTTGTTTATTTGACGTTTTTATTGTTGTTGTATTTGTTATTGTTGTTGTTGATGCTTATTTGACGTTGTTGTTATTGTTGTTGTTTATTTGACGTTGTTGTTGTTGTTGTTGTTGTTGTTGTTGTTGTTGTTGTTGTTGTTGTTTATTTAACGTTGTTGTTGTTGTTGTTGTTTATTTGACGTTGTTGTTGTTGTTGTTGTTGTTTATTTGACGTTGTTGTTGTTGTTGTTGTTTATTTGACGTTGTTGTTGTTGTTGTTGACGTTGTTGGTGTTATTGTTTATTTGACGTTGTTGTTGTTTATTTGACGTTGTTGTTGTTATTTGACGTTGTTGTTGTTGTTGTTATTGTTGTTGTTGTTTATTTGATGTTGTTGTTGTTGTTGTTGTTGTTTATTTGACATTGTTGTTGTTGTTGTTGTTTATTTGACGTTGTTGTTGTTGTTGTTGTTTATTTGACGTTGTTTTTGCTGTTGGTTTTGTTGTTTATTTGACGTTGTTGTTGTTGTTGTTTATTTGACGTTGTTGTTGTTGTTTATTTGACGTTGTTGTTGTTGTTGACGCTGTTGTTGTTGTTGTTGTTTATTTGACGTTGTTGTTGTTGTTGTTTATTTGACGTTGTTGTTGTTGTTTATTTGACGTTGTTGTTGTTGTTGACGCTGTTGTTGTTGTTGTTTATTTGACGTTGTTGTTGTTGTTGTTTATTTGACGTTGTTGTTGTTGACGTTGTTGTTGTTGTTATTTATTTAACGTTGTTGTTGTTATTGTTGTTGTTGTTGTTTATTTGACGTTGTTGTTGTTGTTGTTGTTTATTTAACGTTGTTGTAGTTGTTTATTTGACATTTTTGTTGTTATTGTTTATTTGACGTTGTTGTTTTTGTTAATTTGACGTTGTTGTTGTTGTTGTTGTTGACGTTGTTGTTGTTGTTGTGGTTGTTTATTTGACGTTGTTGTTGTTGTTGACGTTGTTGCTGTTGTTGTTTATTTGACGTTGTTGTTGTTGTTGTTGTTGTTGTTGTTTATTTGACGGTGTTGTTGTAGTTGTTATTTATTTGACGTTGTTGTTGTTATTTATTTGACGTTGTTGTTGTTTATTTGACGTTGTTGTTGTTGACGTTGTTGTTGTTGTTGTTTATTTGACGTTGTTGTTGTTGTTGTTTATTTGAAGTTGTTGTTGTTGTTGTTTATTTGACGTTGTTGTTGTTGTTTATTTGAAGTTGTTGTTGTTGTTGTTTATTTGACGTTGTTGTTGTTGTTGTTGTTGTTGTTTATTTGACGGTGTTGTTGTTGTTTATTTGACGTTGTTGTTGTTGTTGTTGTTTATTTGACGTTGTTGTTGTTGTTGACGTTGTTGTTGTTGTTGTTTATTTGACGTTGTTGTTGTTGTTGTTGACGTTGTTGGTGTTATTGTTTATTTGACGTTGTTGTTGTTTATTTGACGTTGTTTTAGTTGTTGTTGTTTATTTTACGTTGTTGTTGTTTATTTGACGTTGTTGTTATTGACATTGTTGTTGTTGTTGTTGTTTATTTCACGTTGTTGTTGTTGTTTATTTGACGTAGTTGTTGTTGTTGATGTTGTTGTTGTTGTTGTTTATTTCACGTTTTTGTTGTTGTTGATGTTGTTGTTGTTGTTGTTTATTTGACGTTGTTGTTGTTGTTTATTTGACGTTGTTATTGTTGCTTATTTGACGTTGTTGTTGTTATTGTTGTTGTTTATTTGACGTTGTTGTTGTTGTTGTTTATTTGATGTTGTTGTTGTTTATTTGACGTTGTTGTTGTTGTTGATTATTTGACGTTGTTGTTGTTATTTATTTGACGTTGTTGTTATTGTTATTGTTTATTTGACGTTGTTGTTGTTGTTGTTGTTTATTTGACGTTGTTATTGTTGTTTATTTGACGTTGTTTTTGTTATTTGACGTTGTTGTTGTTGTATTTGTTAGTTGTTGTTGTTGCTTATTTGACGTTGTTGTTATTGTTGTTGTTTATTTGACGTTGTTGTTGATGTTGTTGTTTATTTGACATTGTTGTTGTTGTTATTTATTTGACGTTGTTGTTGTTGACGTTGTTGTTGTTGTTGTTGTTGTTGTTTATTTAACGTTGTTGTTGTTGTTTATTTGACGTTGTTGTTGTTGTTAATGTTGTTGTTGTTGTTATTGTTTATTTAACGTTGTTGTTGTTGTTGTTTATTTGACGTTGTTGTTATTGTTGTTGTTTATTTGACGTTGTTGTTGTTGTTGTTTATTTGACGTTGTTGTTGTTGTTGACGTTGTTGTTGTTGTTGTTGTTGTTGTTTATTTGACGTTGTTGTTGTTGTTGACGTTGTTGGTGTTGTTGTTTATTTGGTGTTGTTGTTGTTTATTTGACGTTGTTTTAGTTGTTGTTGTTTATTTTACGTTGTTGTTGTTTATATGACGTTGTTGTTGTTTACATTGTTGTTGTTGTTGTTTATTTGACGTTGTTGTTGTTGTTTATTTGACGTAGTTGTTGTTGTTGTTGTTGTTGTTGTTGTTGTTGTTGTTGTTTATTTCACGTTTTTGTTGTTATTAATGTTGTTGTTGTTATTGTTGTAGTTTATTTGACGTTGTTGTTGTTGTTTATTTGATGTTGTTGTTGTTTATATGACGTTGTTGTTGTTGTTGTTTATTTGACGTTGTTGTTGTTATTTATTTAACGTTGTTGTTATTGTTATTGTTTATTTGACGTTGTTGTTGTTGTTTATTTGACGTTGTTATTGTTGTTTATTTGACGTTGTTTTTGTTATTTGACGTTGTTGTTGTTGTTGTATTTATTATTGTTGTTGTTGTTGCTTATTTGACGTTGTTGTTATTGTTGTTGTTTATTTGACGTTGTTGTTGATGTTGTTGTTGTTGTTGATGTTGTTGTTTTTGTTGTTGTTTAATTGACGTTGTTGTTGTTGTTTATTTGACGTTGTTATTGTTGTTTATTTGACGTTGTTTTTGTTATTTGACGCTGTTGTTGTTGCTTATTTGACATTGTTGTTATTGTTGTTGTTTATTTGACGTTGTTGTTGTTGTTTATTTGACGTTGTTGTTGTTGTTGTTGTTGTTTATTTGACGTTGTTGTTGTTGTTGACGTTGTTGTTGTTGTGGTTGTTGTGTATTTGACGTTGTTGTTGTTGTTTATTTGACGTTGTTGTTGTTGTTGTTTATTTTACGTTGTTGTTGTTGTTATTGTTGTTGTTTATTTGACGTTGTTGTTGTTGTTTATTTGACGTTGTTGTTGTTGTTGTTTATTTGACGTTGTTGTTGTTGGTGTTTATTTGACGTTGTTGTTGTTTATTTGACGTTGTTGTTGTTGTTGTTTATTTGATTTTGTTGTTGTTTATTTGACGTTGTTGTTGTTGTTTATTTGACGTTGTTATTGTTGTTGTATTTGTTATTGTTGTTGTTGTTGCTTATTTGACGTTGTTGTTATTGTTGTTGTTGTTGTTGTTGTTTATTTGACGTTGTTGTTGTTGTTGTTGTTGTTGACGTTGTTGTTGTTGGTGTTGGTGTTTATTTAACGTTGTTGTTGTTGTTGTTGTTGTTGTTGTTGTTGTTTATTTGACGTTGTTGTTGTTGTTGTTTATTTGACGTTGTTGTTGTAGTTGTTGTTGTTGTTGTTTATTTGACGTTGTTGTTGTTATTGTTGTTGACGTTGTTGGTGTTATTGTTTATTTGACGTTGTTGTTGTTTATTTGACGTTGTTGGTGTTATTTGACGTTGTTGTTGTTGTTGTTGTTTATTTGACGTTGTTGTTGTTGTTGTTGACGTTGTTGGTGTTATTGTTTATTTGACGTTGTTGTTGTTTATTTGACGTTGTTTTAGTTGTTGTTGTTTATTTTACGTTGTTGTTGTTTAATTGACGTTGTTGTTGTTGACATTGTTGTTGTTGTTGTTGTTTATTTGACGTTGTTGTTGTTTATTTGACGTAGTTGTTGTTGTTGATGTTGTTGTTGTTGTTGTTTATTTCACATTTTTGTTGTTGTTGATGTTGTTGTTGTTGTTGTTTATTTGACGTTGTTGTTGTTGTTTATTTGACGTTGTTGTTGTTGCTTATTTGACGTTGCTGTTGTTATTGTTGTTGTTTATTTGACGTTGTTGTTGTTGTTGTTTATTTGATGTTGTTGTTGTTTATTTGACGTTGTTGTTGTTGTTGTTGTTTATTTGACGTTGTTGTTGTTATTTATTTGACGTTGTTGTTATTGTTATTGTTTATTTGACGTTGTTGTTGTTGTTGTTGTTGTTGTTTATTTGACGTTGTTATTGTTGTTTATTTGACGTTGTTTTTGTTATTTGACGTTGTTGTTGTTGTTGTATTTGTTAGTTGTTGTTGTTGCTTATTTGACGTTGTTGTTATTGTTGTTGTTTATTTGACGTTGTTGTTGATGTTGTTGTTTATTTGACATTGTTGTTGTTGTTGTTTATTTGACGTTGTTGTTGTTGTTGACGTTGTTGTTGTTGTTGTTGTTTATTTAACGTTGTTGTTGTTGTTGTTTATTTGACGTTGTTGTTGTTGATGTTGTTGTTGTTGTTATTGTTTATTTAACGTTGTTGTTGTTGTTGTTTATTTGACGTTGTTGTTATTGTTGTTGTTTATTTGACGTTGTTGTTGTTGTTGTTGTTTATTTGACGTTGTTGTTGTTGTTGTTGACGTTGTTGTTGTTGTTGTTTATTTGACGTTGTTGTTGTTGTTGTTGACGTTGTTGGTGTTGTTGTTTATTTGACGTTGTTGTTGTTTATTTGACGTTGTTTTAGTTGTTGTTGTTTATTTTACGTTGTTGTTGTTTATATGACGTTGTTGTTGTTTACATTGTTGTTGTTGTTGTTTATTTGACGTTGTTGTTGTTGTTTATTTGACGTAGTTGTTGTTGATGATGTTGTTGTTGTTGTTGTTGTTGTTGTTTATTTCACATTTTTGTTGTTATTGATGTTGTTGTTGTTATTGTTGTAGTTTATTTGACGTTGTTGTTGTTGTTTATTTGATGTTGTTGTTGTTTATATGACGTTGTTGTTGTTGTTTATTTGACGTTGTTGTTGTTATTTATTTAACGGTGTTGTTATTGTTATTGTTTATTTGACGTTGTTGTTGTGGTTGTTTATTTGACGTTGTTATTGGTGTTTATTTGACGTTGTTTTTGTTATTTGACGTTGTTGTTGTTGTTGTATTTGTTATTGTTGTTGTTGTTGCTTATTTGACGTTGTTGTTATTGTTGTTGTTTATTTGACGTTGTTGTTGCTGTTGTTATTTATTTGACGTTGTTGTTGTTGTTGTAGTTGTTGTTGTTGTTGTTTATTTGACGGTGTTGTTGTAGTTGTTATTTATTTGACGTTGTTGTTGTTATTTATTTGACGTTGTTGTTGTTTATTTGACGTTGTTGTTGTTGACGTTGTTGTTGTTGTTGTTTATTTGACGTTGTTGTTGTTGTTGTTTATTTGAAGTTGTTGTTGTTTATTTGACGTTGTTGTTGTTGTTGTTGTTGTTTATTTGACGGTGTTGTTGTTGTTGTTTATTTGACGTTGTTGTTGTTGTTGTTGTTGTTGTTTATTTGACGTTGTTGTTGTTGACGTTGTTGTTGTTGTTGTTTAATTGACGTTGTTGTTGTTGTTGTTGACGTTGTTGGTGTTATTGTTTATTTGACGTTGTTGTTGTTTATTTGACGTTGTTTTAGTTGTTGTTGTTTATTTTACGTTGTTGTTGTTTATTTGAGGTTGTTGTTGTTGACATTGTTGTTGTTGTTGTTGTTGTTTATTTGACGTTGTTGTTGTTGTTTATTTGACGTAGTTGTTGTTGATGTTGTAGTTGTTGTTGTTTATTTCACGTTTTTGTTGTTGTTGATGTTGTTGTTGTTGTTGTTTATTTGACGTTGTTGATGTTGTTTATTTGACGTTGTTGTTGTTGCTTATTTGACGTTGTTGTTGTTATTGTTGTTGTTTATTTGACGTTGTTGTTGTTGTTGTTGTTTATTTGATGTTGCTGTTGTTTATTTGACGTTGTTGTTGTTGTTGTTTATTTGACGTTGTTGTTGTTGTTGTTTATTTGACGTTGTTGTTGTTATTTATTTGACGTTATTGTTATTGTTATTGTTTATTTGACGTTGTTGTTGTTGTTGTTGTTGTTTATTTGACGTTGTTATTGTTGTTTATTTGACGTTGTTTTTGTTATTTGACGTTGTTGTTGTTGTTGTATTTGTTAGTTGTTGTTGTTGCTTATTTGACGTTGTTGTTATTGTTGTTGTTTATTTAACGTTGTTGTTGATGTTGTTGTTTATTTGACATTGTTGTTGTTGTTGTTTATTTGACGTTGTTGTTGTTGTTAACGTTGTTGTTGTTGTTGTTGTTTATTTAACGTTGTTGTTGTTGTTGTTTATTTGACGTTGTTGTTGTTGTTGATGTTGTTGTTGTTGTTATTGTTTATTTAACGTTGTTGTTGTTGTTGTTGTTTATTTGACGTTATTGTTATTGTTGTTGTTTATTTGACGTTGTTGTTGTTGTTGTTATTTATTTGACGTTGTTGTTGTTGTTGACGTTGTTGTTGTTGTTGTTGTTGTTTATTTGACGTTGTTGTTGTTGTTGTTGACGTTGTTGGTGTTGTTGTTTATTTGACGTTGTTGTTCTTTATTTGACGTTGTTTTAGTTGTTGTTGTTTATTTTACGTTGTTGTTGTTTATATGACGTTGTTGTTGTTTACATTGTTGTTGTTGTTGTTTATTTGACGTTGTTGTTGTTGTTTATTTGACGTAGTTGTTGTTGTTGATGTTGTTGTTGTTGTTGTTGTTGTTTATTTCACATTTTTGTTGTTATTGATGTTGTTGTTGTTATTGTTGTAGTTTATTTGACGTTGTTGTTGTTGTTTATTTGATGTTCTTGTTGTTTATATGACGTTGTTGTTGTTGTTGTTTATTTGACGTTGTTGTTGTTATTTATTTAACGTTGTTGTTATTGTTATTGTTTATTTGACGTTGTTGTTGTTGTTTATTTGACGTTGTTATTGTTGTTTATTTGACATTGTTTTTGTTATTTGACGTTGTTGTTGTTGTTGTATTTGTTATTGTCGTTGTTGTTGCTTATTTGACGTTGTTGTTATTGTTGTTGTTTATTTGACGTTGTTGTTGATGTTGTTATTGTTGTTGATGTTATTGTTTTTGTTGTTGTTTATTTGACGTTGTTGTTGTTGTTGTTTATTTGACGTTGTTATTGTTGTTTATTTGACGTTGTTTTTGTTATTTGACGCTGTTGTTGTTGCTTATTTGACATTGTTGTTATTGTTGTTGTTTATTTGACGTTGTTGTTGTTGTTGTTGTTGTTGTTTATTTGACGTTGTTGTTGTTGACGTTGTTGTTGTTGTTATTTATTTAACGTTGTTGTTGTTATGGTTGTTGTTGTTGTTTATTTGACGTTGTTGTTGTTGTTGTTTATTTAACGTTGTTGTAGTTGTTTATGTGACTTTTTTTTTGTTATTGTTTATTTGACGTTGTTGTTGTTGTTGTTTATTTGACGTTGTTGTTGTTGTTGTTGACGTTGTTGTTGTTGTTGTGGTTGTTTATTTGACGTTGTTGTTGTTGTTGACGTTGTTGCTGTTGTTATTTATTTGACGTTGTTGTTGTTGTTGTAGTTGTTGTTGTTGTTGTTTATTTGACGGTGTTGTTGTAGTTGTTATTTATTTGACGTTGTTGTTGTTATTTATTTGACGTTGTTGTTGTTTATTTGACGTTGTTGTTGTTGACGTTGTTGTTGTTGTTGTTTATTTGACGTTGTTGTTGTTGTTGTTTATTTGAAGTTGTTGTTGTTTATTTGACGTTGTTGTTGTTGTTGTTGTTGTTGTTTATTTGACGGTGTTGTTGTTGTTGTTTATTTGACGTTGTTGTTGTTGTTGTTGTTGCTGTTGTTTATTTGACGTTGTTGTTGTTGACGTTGTTGTTGTTGTTGTTTAATTGACGTTGTTGTTGTTGTTGTTGACGTTGTTGGTGTTATTGTTTATTTGACGTTGTTGTTGTTTATTTGACGTTGTTTTAGTTGTTGTTGTTTATTTTACGTTGTTGTTGTTTATTTGAGGTTGTTGTTGTTGACATTGTTGTTGTTGTTATTGTTGTTTATTTGACGTTGTTGTTGTTGTTTATTTGACGTAGTTGTTGTTGATGTTGTAGTTGTTGTTGTTTATTTCACGTTTTTGTTGTTGTTGATGTTGTTGTTGTTGTTGTTTATTTGACGTTGTTGATGTTGTTTATTTGACGTTGTTGTTGTTGCTTATTTGACGTTGTTGTTGTTATTGTTGTTGTTTATTTGACGTTGTTGTTGTTGTTGTTTATTTGATGTTGCTGTTGTTTATTTGACGTTGTTGTTGTTGTTGTTGTTTATTTGACGTTGTTGTTGTTATTTATTTGACGTTATTGTTATTGTTATTGTTTATTTGACGTTGTTGTTGTTGTTGTTGTTGTTTATTTGACGTTGTTATTGTTGTTTATTTGACGTTGTTTTTGTTATTTGACGTTGTTGTTGTTGTTGTATTTGTTAGTTGTTGTTGTTGCTTATTTGACGTTGTTGTTATTGTTGTTATTTATTTGACGTTGTTGTTGATGTTGTTGTTTATTTGACATTGTTGTTGTTGTTGTTTATTTGACGTTGTTGTTGTTGTTAACGTTGTTGTTGTTGTTGTTGTTGTTTATTTAACGTTGTTGTTGTTGTTGTTTATTTGACGTTGTTGTTGTTGTTGATGTTGTTGTTGTTGTTATTGTTTATTTAACGTTGTTGTTGTTGTTGTTTATTTGACGTTATTGTTATTGTTGTTGTTTATTTGACGTTGTTGTTGTTGTTGTTATTTATTTGACGTTGTTGTTGTTGTTGACGTTGTTGTTGTTGTTGTTGTTGTTTATTTGACGTTGTTGTTGTTGTTGACGTTGTTGGTGTTGTTGTTTATTTGACGTTGTTGTTCTTTATTTGACGTTGTTTTAGTTGTTGTTGTTTATTTTACGTTGTTGTTGTTTATATGACGTTGTTGTTGTTTACATTGTTGTTGTTGTTGTTTATTTGACGTTGTTGTTGTTGTTTATTTGACGTAGTTGTTGTTGTTGATGTTGTTGTTGTTGTTGTTGTTGTTTATTTCACATTTTTGTTGTTATTGATGTTGTTGTTGTTATTGTTGTAGTTTATTTGACGTTGTTGTTGTTGTTTATTTGATGTTCTTGTTGTTTATATGACGTTGTTGTTGTTGTTGTTTATTTGACGTTGTTGTTGTTATTTATTTAACGTTGTTGTTATTGTTATTGTTTATTTGACGTTGTTGTTGTTGTTTATTTGACGTTGTTATTGTTGTTTATTTGACATTGTTTTTGTTATTTGACGTTGTTGTTGTTGTTGTATTTGTTATTGTCGTTGTTGTTGCTTATTTGACGTTGTTGTTATTGTTGTTGTTTATTTGACGTTGTTGTTGATGTTGTTATTGTTGTTGATGTTGTTGTTTTTGTTGTTGTTTATTTGACGTTGTTGTTGTTGTTGTTTATTTGACGTTGTTATTGTTGTTTATTTGACGTTGTTTTTGTTATTTGACGCTGTTGTTGTTGCTTATTTGACATTGTTGTTATTGTTGTTGTTTATTTGACGTTGTTGTTGTTGTTGTTGTTGTTGTTTATTTGACGTTGTTGTTGTTGACGTTGTTGTTGTTGTTATTTATTTAACGTTGTTGTTGTTATGGTTGTTGTTGTTATTTATTTGACGTTGTTGTTGTTGTTGTTTATTTAACGTTGTTGTAGTTGTTTATGTGACTTTTTTTTTGTTATTGTTTATTTGACGTTGTTGTTGTTGTTGTTTATTTGACGTTGTTGTTGTTGTTGTTGACGTTGTTGTTGTTGTTGTGGTTGTTTGTTTGACGTTGTTGTTGTTGTTGACGTTGTTGCTGTTGTTGTTTATTTGACGTTGTTGTTGTTGTTGTAGTTGTTGTTGTTGTTGTTTATTTGACGGTGTTGTTGTAGTTGTTATTTATTTGACGTTGTTGTTGTTATTTATTTGACGTTGTTGTTGTTTATTTGACGTTGTTGTTGTTGACGTTGTTGTTGTTGTTGTTGTTTATTTGACGTTGTTGTTGTTGTTGTTTATTTGAAGTTGTTGTTGTTGTTGTTGTTGTTGTTTATTTGACGTTGTTGTTGTTGTTGTTGTTTATTTGACGGTGTTGTTGTTGTTGTTGTTTATTTGACGTTGTTGTTGTTGTTGTTTATTTGACGTTGTTGTTGTTGTTGACGTTGTTGTTGTTGTTGTTTATTTGACGTTGTTGTTGTTGTTGTTGACGTTGTTGGTGTTATTGTTTATTTGACGTGGTTGTTGTTTATTTGACGTTGTTTTAGTTGTTGTTGTTTATTTTACGTTGTTGTTGTTTATTTGACGTTGTTGTTGTTGACATTGTTGTTGTTGTTGTTGTTTATTTGACGTTGTTGTTGTTTATTTGACGTAGTTATTGTTGTTGATGTTGTTGGTTTTGTTGTTTATTTCACATTTTTGTTGTTGTTGATGTTGTTGTTGTTGTTTATTTGACGTTGTTGTTGTTGTTTATTTGACGTTGTTGTTGTTGCTTATTTGACGTTGCTGTTGTTATTGTTGTTGTTTATTTGACGTTGTTGTTGTTATTGTTTATTTGATGTTGTTGTTGTTTATTTGACGTTGTTGTTGTTGTTGTTGTTGTTTATTTGACGTTGTTGTTGTTATTTATTTGACGTTGTTGTTATTGTTATTGTTTATTTGACGTTGTTGTTGTTGTTGTTTATTTGACGTTGTTATTGTTGTTTATTTGACGTTGTTTTTGTTATTTGACGTTGTTGTTGTTGTTGTATTTGTTAGTTGTTGTTGTTGCTTATTTGACGTTGTTGTTATTGTTGTTGTTTATTTGACGTTGTTGTTGATGTTGTTGTTTATTTGACATTGTTGTTGTTGTTGTTTATTTGACGTTGTTGTTGTTGTTGTTGACGTTGTTGTTGTTGTTGTTGTTTATTTAACGTTGTTGTTGTTATTGTTTATTTGACGTTGTTGTTGTTGATGTTGTTGTTGTTGTTATTGTTTATTTAACGTTGTTGTTGTTGTTGTTTATTTGACGTTGTTGTTATTGTTGTTGTTTATTTGACGTTGTTGTTGTTGTTGTTGTTGTTGTTTATTTGACGTTGTTGTTGTTGTTGTTGACGTTGTTGTTGTTGTTGTTGTTTATTTGACGTTGTTATTGTTGTTGACGTTGTTGGTGTTGTTGTTTATTTGACGTTGTTGTTGTTTATTTGACGTTGTTTTAGTTGTTGTTGTTTATTTTACGTTGTTGTTGTTTATATGACGTTGTTGTTGTTTACATTGTTGTTGTTGTTGTTGTTTATTTGACGTTGTTGTTGTTGTTTATTTGACGTAGTTGTTGTTGATGATGTTGTTGTTGTTGTTGTTGTAGTTTATTTGACGTTGTTGTTGTTGTTTATTTGATGTTGTTGTTGTTTATATGACATTGTTGTTGTTGTTGTTTATTTGACGTTGTTGTTGTTATTTATTTAACGTTGTTGTTATTGTTATTGTTTATTTGACGTTGTTGTTGTTGTTGTTTATTTGACGTTGTTATTGTTGTTTATTTGACGTTGTTTTTGTTATTTGACGTTGTTGTTGTTGTTGTATTTGTTATTGTTGTTGTTGTTGCTTATTTGACGTTGTTGTTATTGTTGTTGTTTATTTGACGTTGTTGTTGATGTTGTTGTGGTTGTTGATGTTGTTGTTTTTGTTGTTGTTTATTTGACGTTGTTGTTGTTGTTGTTGTTGTTGTTTATTTGACGTTGTTATTGTTGTTTATTTGACGTTGTTTTTGTTATTTTACGCTGTTGTTGTTGTTTATTTGACATTGTTGTTATTGTGGTTGTTTATTTGACGTTGTTGTTGTTGTTGTTGTTTATTTGACGTTGTTGTTGTTGTTGTTGTTGTTTATTTGACGTTGTTGTTGTTGACGTTGTTGTTGTTGTTGTTGTTGTTGTTGTTGTTTATTTGACGTTGTTGTTGTTGTTTATTTGACGTTGTTGTTGTTGTTGTTTATTTGACGTTGTTGTTGTTGTTATTGTTGTTGTTTATTTGACGTTGTTGTTGTTGTTTATTTGACGTTGTTGTTGTTGTTGTTGTTTATTTGACGTTGTTGTTGTTGGTGTTTATTGGACGTTGTTGTTGTTGTTTATTTGACGTTGTTGTTGTTATTGTTGTTGTTTATTTGACGTTGTTGTTGTTGTTGTTTATTTGATTTTGTTGTTGTTTATTTGACGTTGTTGTTGTTGTTGTTGTTTATTTGACATTGTTGTTGTTATTTATTTGACGTTGTTGTTATTGTTATTGTTTATTTGACGTTGTTGTTGTTGTTGTTTATTTGACGTTGTTATTGTTTTTATTTGACGTTGTTTTTGTTATTTGACGTTGTTATTGTTGTTGTATTTTTTATTGTTGTTGTTCTTGCTTATTTGACGTTGTTGTTATTGTTGTTGTTTATTTGACGTTGTTGTTGTTGTTGTTTATTTGACGTTGTTGTTGTTGTTGTTGTTTATTTGACGTTGTTGTTGTTGTTGACGTTGTTGTTGTTGTTGTTGTTGTTGTTTATTTAACGTTGTTGTTGTTGTTGTTTATTTGACGTTGTTGTTGTTGTTGATGTTGTTGTTGTTGTTATTGTTTATTTAACGTTGTTGTTGTTGTTGTTTATTTGACGTTATTGTTATTGTTGTTGTTTATTTGACGTTGTTGTTGTTGTTGTTATTTATTTGACGTTGTTGTTGTTGTTGACGTTGTTGTTGTTGTTGTTGTTGTTTATTTGACGTTGTTGTTGTTGTTGACGTTGTTGGTGTTGTTGTTTATTTGACGTTGTTGTTCTTTATTTGACGTTGTTTTAGTTGTTGTTGTTTATTTTACGTTGTTGTTGTTTATATGACGTTGTTGTTGTTTACATTGTTGTTGTTGTTGTTTATTTGACGTTGTTGTTGTTGTTTATTTGACGTAGTTGTTGTTGTTGATGTTGTTGTTGTTGTTGTTGTTGTTTATTTCACATTTTTGTTGTTATTGATGTTGTTGTTGTTATTGTTGTAGTTTATTTGACGTTGTTGTTGTTGTTTATTTGATGTTCTTGTTGTTTATATGACGTTGTTGTTGTTGTTGTTTATTTGACGTTGTTGTTGTTATTTATTTAACGTTGTTGTTATTGTTATTGTTTATTTGACGTTGTTGTTGTTGTTTATTTGACGTTGTTATTGTTGTTTATTTGACATTGTTTTTGTTATTTGACGTTGTTGTTGTTGTTGTATTTGTTATTGTCGTTGTTGTTGCTTATTTGACGTTGTTGTTATTGTTGTTGTTTATTTGACGTTGTTGTTGATGTTGTTATTGTTGTTGATGTTGTTGTTTTTGTTGTTGTTTATTTGACGTTGTTGTTGTTGTTGTTTATTTGACGTTGTTATTGTTGTTTATTTGACGTTGTTTTTGTTATTTGACGCTGTTGTTGTTGCTTATTTGACATTGTTGTTATTGTTGTTGTTTATTTGACGTTGTTGTTGTTGTTGTTGTTGTTGTTTATTTGACGTTGTTGTTGTTGACGTTGTTGTTGTTGTTATTTATTTAACGTTGTTGTTGTTATGGTTGTTGTTGTTGTTTATTTGACGTTGTTGTTGTTGTTGTTTATTTAACGTTGTTGTAGTTGTTTATGTGACTTTTTTTTTGTTATTGTTTATTTGACGTTGTTGTTGTTGTTGTTTATTTGACGTTGTTGTTGTTGTTGTTGACGTTGTTGTTGTTGTTGTGGTTGTTTGTTTGACGTTGTTGTTGTTGTTGACGTTGTTGCTGTTGTTGTTTATTTGACGTTGTTGTTGTTGTTGTAGTTGTTGTTGTTGTTGTTTATTTGACGGTGTTGTTGTAGTTGTTATTTATTTGACGTTGTTGTTGTTATTTATTTGACGTTGTTGTTGTTTATTTGACGTTGTTGTTGTTGACGTTGTTGTTGTTGTTGTTGTTTATTTGACGTTGTTGTTGTTGTTGTTTATTTGAAGTTGTTGTTGTTGTTGTTGTTGTTGTTTATTTGACGTTGTTGTTGTTGTTGTTGTTTATTTGACGGTGTTGTTGTTGTTGTTGTTTATTTGACGTTGTTGTTGTTGTTGTTTATTTGACGTTGTTGTTGTTGTTGACGTTGTTGTTGTTGTTGTTTATTTGACGTTGTTGTTGTTGTTGTTGACGTTGTTGGTGTTATTGTTTATTTGACGTGGTTGTTGTTTATTTGACGTTGTTTTAGTTGTTGTTGTTTATTTTACGTTGTTGTTGTTTATTTGACGTTGTTGTTGTTGACATTGTTGTTGTTGTTGTTGTTTATTTGACGTTGTTGTTGTTTATTTGACGTAGTTATTGTTGTTGATGTTGTTGGTTTTGTTGTTTATTTCACATTTTTGTTGTTGTTGATGTTGTTGTTGTTGTTTATTTGACGTTGTTGTTGTTGTTTATTTGACGTTGTTGTTGTTGCTTATTTGACGTTGCTGTTGTTATTGTTGTTGTTTATTTGACGTTGTTGTTGTTATTGTTTATTTGATGTTGTTGTTGTTTATTTGACGTTGTTGTTGTTGTTGTTGTTGTTTATTTGACGTTGTTGTTGTTATTTATTTGACGTTGTTGTTATTGTTATTGTTTATTTGACGTTGTTGTTGTTGTTGTTTATTTGACGTTGTTATTGTTGTTTATTTGACGTTGTTTTTGTTATTTGACGTTGTTGTTGTTGTTGTATTTGTTAGTTGTTGTTGTTGCTTATTTGACGTTGTTGTTATTGTTGTTGTTTATTTGACGTTGTTGTTGATGTTGTTGTTTATTTGACATTGTTGTTGTTGTTGTTTATTTGACGTTGTTGTTGTTGTTGTTGACGTTGTTGTTGTTGTTGTTGTTTATTTAACGTTGTTGTTGTTATTGTTTATTTGACGTTGTTGTTGTTGATGTTGTTGTTGTTGTTATTGTTTATTTAACGTTGTTGTTGTTGTTGTTTATTTGACGTTGTTGTTATTGTTGTTGTTTATTTGACGTTGTTGTTGTTGTTGTTGTTGTTGTTTATTTGACGTTGTTGTTGTTGTTGTTGACGTTGTTGTTGTTGTTGTTGTTTATTTGACGTTGTTGTTGTTGTTGACGTTGTTGGTGTTGTTGTTTATTTGACGTTGTTGTTGTTTATTTGACGTTGTTTTAGTTGTTGTTGTTTATTTTACGTTGTTGTTGTTTATATGACGTTGTTGTTGTTTACATTGTTGTTGTTGTTGTTTATTTGACGTTGTTGTTGTTGTTTATTTGACGTAGTTGTTGTTGATGATGTTGTTGTTGTTGTTGTTGTAGTTTATTTGACGTTGTTGTTGTTGTTTATTTGATGTTGTTGTTGTTTATATGACGTTGTTGTTGTTGTTGTTTATTTGACGTTGTTGTTGTTATTTATTTAACGTTGTTGTTATTGTTATTGTTTATTTGACGTTGTTGTTGTTGTTGTTTATTTGACGTTGTTATTGTTGTTTATTTGACGTTGTTTTTGTTATTTGACGTTGTTGTTGTTGTTGTATTTGTTATTGTTGTTGTTGTTGTTGCTTATTTGACGTTGTTGTTATTGTTGTTGTTTATTTGACGTTGTTGTTGATGTTGTTGTGGTTGTTGATGTTGTTGTTTTTGTTGTTGTTTATTTGACGTTGTTGTTGTTGTTGTTGTTGTTGTTTATTTGACGTTGTTATTGTTGTTTATTTGACGTTGTTTTTGTTATTTTACGCTGTTGTTGTTGTTTATTTGACATTGTTGTTATTGTGGTTGTTTATTTGACGTTGTTGTTGTTGTTGTTGTTGTTTATTTGACGTTGTTGTTGTTGTTGTTGTTGTTGTTTATTTGACGTTGTTGTTGTTGACGTTGTTGTTGTTGTTGTTGTTGTTGTTTATTTGACGTTGTTGTTGTTGTTTATTTGACGTTGTTGTTGTTGTTGTTTATTTGACGTTGTTGTTGTTGTTATTGTTGTTGTTTATTTGACGTTGTTGTTGTTGTTTATTTGACGTTGTTGTTGTTGTTGTTGTTTATTTGACGTTGTTGTTGTTGGTGTTTATTGGACGTTGTTGTTGTTGTTTATTTGACGTTGTTGTTGTTATTGTTGTTGTTTATTTGACGTTGTTGTTGTTGTTGTTTATTTGATTTTGTTGTTGTTTATTTGACGTTGTTGTTGTTGTTGTTGTTTATTTGACATTGTTGTTGTTATTTATTTGACGTTGTTGTTATTGTTATTGTTTATTTGACGTTGTTGTTGTTGTTGTTTATTTGACGTTGTTATTGTTTTTATTTGACGTTGTTTTTGTTATTTGACGTTGTTATTGTTGTTGTATTTTTTATTGTTGTTGTTCTTGCTTATTTGACGTTGTTGTTATTGTTGTTGTTTATTTGACGTTGTTGTTGTTGTTGTTTATTTGACGTTGTTGTTGTTGTTGTTGTTTATTTGACGTTGTTGTTGTTGTTGACGTTGTTGTTGTTGTTGTTGTTGTTTATTTAACGTTGTTGTTGTTGTTGTTTATTTAACGTTGTTGTTGTTGTTGTTGTTTATTTGACGTTGTTGTTGTTGTTGACGTTGTTGTTGTTGTTGTTTATTTTACGTTTTTGTTGTTGTTTATTTGACGTTGTTATTGTTGTTGTTTATTTGACGTTGTTGTTGTTGTTATTGTTGTTGTTTATTTTACGTTGTTGTTGTTGTTGTTTATTTGACGTTGTTGTTGTTGTTGTTTATTTGACGTTGTTGTTGTTGGTGTTTATTTGACGTTGTTGTTGTTGTTTATTTGACGTTGTTGTTATTGTTGTTTATTTGACGTTGTTATTGTTATTTGACGTTGTTGTTGTTGTTATTGTTGTTGTTGTTGTTTATTTGATGTTGTTGATGTTGTTGTTGTTTATTTGACGTTGTTGTTGTTGTTGTTTATTTGACATTGTTGTTGTTGTTGTTGTTGTTTATTTGACGTTGTTTTTTCTGTTGGTTTTGTTGTTTATTTGACGTTGTTGTTGTTGTTTATTTGACGTTGTTGTTGTTTATTTGACGTTGTTGTTGTTGTTGACGTTGTTGTTGTTGTTGTTGTTTATTTGACGTTGTTGTTGTTGTTGTTTATTTGACGTTGTTGTTGTTGTTGACGTTGTTGTTGTTGTTGTTATTTATTTAATGTTGTTGTTGTTATTATTGTTGTTGTTGTTGTTTATTTGACGTTGTTGTTGTTGTTGTTTATTTAACGTTGTTGTTGTTGTTTATTTGACATTTTTGTTGTTATTGTTTATTTGACGGTGTTGTTGTTGTTTATTTGACGTTGTTGTTGTTGACGTTGTTGTTGTTGTTGTTGTTGTTTATTTGACGTTGTTGTTGTTGTTGACGTTGTTATTGTTGTTGTTTATTTGACGTTGTTGTTGTTGTTGTTGTTTATTTGACGTTGTTGTTGTTGTATTTGTTGTTTATTTGACGTTGTTGTTGTTGTTTATTTGACGTTGTTGTTGTTGTTGACGTTGTTGTTGTTGTTGTTGACGTTGTTGTTGTTATTGTTTATTTGACGTTGTTGTTGTTTATTTGACGTTGTTTTAGTAGTTGTTGTTTATTTTATGTTGTTGTTGTTTATTTGACGTTGTTGTTGTTGACATTGTTGTTGTTGTTATTTATTTGATGTTGTTGTTGTTGTTTATTTGACGTAGTTGTTGTTGTTGACGTTGTTGTTGTTGTTGTTGTTGTATATTTCATGTATTTGTTGTTGTTGATGTTGTTGTTGTTTATTTGACGTTGTTGTTGTTGTTTATTTGACGTTGTTGTTGTTGCTTATTTGACGTTGTTGTTGTTATTGTTGTTGTTTATTTGACGTTGTTGTTGTTGTTGTTTATTTGATGTTGTTGTTGTTTATTTGACGTTGTTGTTGTTGTTTATTTGACGTTGTTGTTGTTATTTATTTGACGTTGTTGTTATTGTTATTGTTTATTTTACGTTGTTGTTGTTGTTGCTTATTTGACGTTGTTGTTATTGTTGTTGTTTATTTGACGTTGTTGTTGATGTTGTTGTTTATTATTGTTGTTGTTGTTGTTTATTTGACGTTGTTGTTGTTGTTGACGTTGTTGTTGTTGTTGACGTTGTTGTTGTTGTTGTTGTTGTTGTTGTTGTTGTTGTTGTTGTTGTTGTTGTTGTAGTTGTTGTTGTTGTTGTTTATTTGACGGTGTTGTTGTAGTTGTTATTTATTTGACGTTGTTGTTGTTATTTATTTGACGTTGTTGTTGTTTATTTGACATTGTTGTTGTTGACGTTGTTGTTGTTGTTGTTGTTTATTTGACGTTGTTGTTGTTGTTGTTTATTTGAAGTTGTTGTTGTTGTTGTTTATTTGACGTTGTTGTTGTTGTTGTTGTTGTTTATTTGACGGTGTTGTTGTTGTTGTTGTTTATTTGACGTTGTTGTTGTTGTTTATTTGACGTTGTTGTTGTTGTTGACGTTGTTGTTGTTGTTTATTAGACGTTGTTGTTGTTGTTGTTGTTGACGTTGTTGGTGTTATTGTTTATTTGACGTTGTTGTTGTTTATTTGACGATGTTTTAGTTGTTGTTGTTTATTTTACGTTGTTGTTGTTTATTTGACGTTGTTGTTGTTGACATTGTTGTTGTTGTTGTTGTTTATTTGACGTTGTTGTTGTTTATTTGACGTAGTTGTTGTTGTTGATGTTGTTGTTGTTGTTGTTTATTTCACATTTTTGTTGTTGTTGATGTTGTTGTTGTTGTTGTTTATTTGACGTTGTTGTTGTTGTTTATTTGACGTTGTTGTTGTTGCTTATTTGACGTTGCTGTTGTTATTGTTGTTGTTTATTTGACGTTGTTGTTGTTGTTGTTTATTTGATGTTGTTGTTGTTTATTTGACGTTGTTGTTGTTGTTGTTGTTTATTTGACGTTGTTGTTGTTATTTATTTGACGTTGTTGTTATTGTTATTGTTTATTTGACGTTGTTGTTGTTGTTGTTGTTTATTTGACGTTGTTATTATTGTTTATTTGACGTTGTTTTTGTTATTTGACGTTGTTGTTGTTGTTATATTTGTTAGTTGTTGTTGTTGCTTATTTGACGTTGTTGTTATTGTTGTTGTTTATTTGACGTTGTTGTTGATGTTGTTGTTTATTTGACATTGATGTTGTTGTTGTTTATTTGACGTTGTTGTTGTTGTTGACGTTGTTGTTGTTGTTGTTTATTTAACGTTGTTGTTGTTGTTGTTTATTTGACGTTGTTGTTGTTGATGTTGTTGTTGTTGTTATTGTTTATTTAACGTTGTTGTTGTTGTTGTTGTTTATTTGACGTTGTTGTTATTGTTGTTGTTTATTTGACGTTGTTGTTGTTGTTGTTGTTTATTTGACGTTGTTGTTGTTGTTGTTGACGTTGTTGTTGTTGTTGTTGTTTATTTGACGTTGTTGTTGTTGTTGTTGACGTTGTTGGTGTTGTTGTTTATTTGACGTTGTTGTTGTTTATTTGACGTTGTTTTAGTTGTTGTTGTTTATTTTACGTTGTTGTTGTTTATATGACGTTGTTGTTGTTAACATTGTTGTTGTTGTTGTTTATTTGACGTTGTTGTTGTTGTTTATTTGACGTAGTTGTTGTTGATGATGTTGTTGTTGTTGTTGTTGTTGTTGTTTATTTCACATTTTTGTTGTTATTGATGTTGTTGTTGTTATTGTTGTAGTTTATTTGACGTTGTTGTTGTTGTTTATTTGATGTTGTTGTTGTTTATATGACGTTGTTGTTGTTGTTGTTTATTTGACGTTGTTGTTGTTATTTATTTAACGGTGTTGTTATTGTTATTGTTTATTTGACGTTGTTGTTGTTGTTGTTTATTTGACGTTGTTATTGGTGTTTATTTGACGTTGTTTTTGTTATTTGACGTTGTTGTTGTTGTTGTATTTGTTATTGTTGTTGTTGTTGCTTATTTGACGTTGTTGTTATTGTTGTTGTTTATTTGACGTTGTTGTTGCTGTTGTTATTTATTTGACGTTGTTGTTGTTGTTGTAGTTGTTGTTGTTGTTTATTTGACGGTGTTGTTGTAGTTGTTATTTATTTGACGTTGTTGTTGTTATTTATTTGACGTTGTTGTTGTTTATTTGACGTTGTTGTTGTTGACGTTGTTGTTGTTGTTGTTGTTGTTTATTTGACGTTGTTGTTGTTGTTGTTTATTTGACGTTGTTGTTGCTGTTGACGTTGTTGTTGTTGTTGTTATTTATTTAATGTTGTTGTTGTTATTATTGTTGTTGTTGTTGTTTATTTGACGTTGTTGTTGTTGTTTTTTATTTAACGTTGTTGTTGTTGTTTATTTGACATTTTTGTTGTTATTGTTTATTTGACGGTGTTGTTGTTGTTTATTTGACGTTGTTGTTGTTGACGTTGTTGTTGTTGTTGTTGTTTATTTGACGTTGTTGTTGTTGTTGACGTTGTTATTGTTGTTGTTTATTTGACGTTGTTGTTGTTGTTGTTGTTTATTTGACGTTGTTGTTGTTGTTGTTGTTGTTTATTTGACGTTGTTGTTGTTGTTTATTTGACGTTGTTGTTGTTGTTGTTGACGTTGTTGTTGTTGTTTATTTGACGTTGTTGTTGTTGTTGTTGACGTTGTTGTTGTTATTGTTTATTTGACGTTGTTGTTGTTTATTTGACGTTGTTTTAGTAGTTGTTGTTTATTTTATGTTGTTGTTGTTTATTTGACGTTGTTGTTGTTGACATTGTTGTTGTTGTTATTTATTTGATGTTGTTGTTGTTGTTTATTTGACGTAGTTGTTGTTGTTGAGTTGTTGTTGTTGTTGTTGTATATTTCATGTATTTGTTGTTGTTGATGTTGTTGTTGTTTATTTGACGTTGTTGTTGTTGTTTATTTGACGTTGTTGTTGTTGCTTATTTGACGTTGTTGTTGTTATTGTTGTTGTTTATTTGACGTTGTTGTTGTTGTTGTTTATTTGATGTTGTTGTTGTTTATTTGACGTTGTTGTTGTTGTTGTTTATTTGACGTTGTTGTTGTTATTTATTTGACGTTGTTGTTATTGTTATTGTTTATTTTACGTTGTTGTTGTTGTTGTTTATTTGACGTTGTTATTGTTGTTTATTTGACGTTGTTTTTGTTATTTGACGTTATTGTTGTTGTTGTATTTGTTAGTTGTTCTTGTTGCTTATTTGACGTTGTTGTTATTGTTGTTGTTTATTTGACGTTGTTCTTGATGTTGTTGTTTATTTGACATTGTTGTTGTTGTTGTTTATTTGACGTTGTTGTTGTTGTTGACGTTGTTGTTGTTGTTGACGTTGTTGTTGTTGTTGTTGTTGTTGTTGTTGTTGTTGTTGTTGTTGTTGTTGTAGTTGTTGTTGTTGTTGTTTATTTGACGGTGTTGTTGTAGTTGTTATTTATTTGACGTTGTTGTTGTTATTTATTTGACGTTGTTGTTGTTTATTTGACATTGTTGTTGTTGACGTTGTTGTTGTTGTTGTTTATTTGACGGTGTTGTTGTTGTTGTTGTTTATTTGACGTTGTTGTTGTTGTTTATTTGACGTTGTTGTTGTTGTTGACGTTGTTGTTGTTGTTTATTAGACGTTGTTGTTGTTGTTGTTGTTGACGTTGTTGGTGTTATTGTTTATTTGACGTTGTTGTTGTTTATTTGACGATGTTTTAGTTGTTGTTCTTTATTTTACGTTGTTGTTGTTTATTTGACGTTGTTGTTGTTGACATTGTTGTTGTTGTTGTTTATTTGACGTTGTTGTTGTTTATTTGACGTAGTTGTTGTTGTTGACGTTGTTGTTGTTGTTGTTGTTTATTTGACGTTGTTGTTGTTGTTGTTTATTTGACGTTGTTGTTGTTGTTGACGTTGTTGTTGTTGTTGTTATTTATTTAATGTTGTTGTTGTTATTATTGTTGTTGTTGTTGTTTATTTGACGTTGTTGTTGTTGTTGTTTATTTAACGTTGTTGTTGTTGTTTATTTGACATTTTTGTTGTTATTGTTTATTTGACGGTGTTGTTGTTGTTTATTTGACGTTGTTGTTGTTGACGTTGTTGTTGTTGTTGTTGTTTATTTGACGTTGTTGTTGTTGTTGACGTTGTTATTGTTGTTGTTTATTTGACGTTGTTGTTGTTGTTGTTGTTTATTTGACGTTGTTGTTGTTGTATTTGTTGTTTATTTGACGTTGTTGTTGTTGTTTATTTGACGTTGTTGTTGTTGTTGACGTTGTTGTTGTTGTTGTTGACGTTGTTGTTGTTATTGTTTATTTGACGTTGTTGTTGTTTATTTGACGTTGTTTTAGTAGTTGTTGTTTATTTTATGTTGTTGTTGTTTATTTGACGTTGTTGTTGTTGACATTGTTGTTGTTGTTATTTATTTGATGTTGTTGTTGTTGTTTATTTGACGTAGTTGTTGTTGTTGACGTTGTTGTTGTTGTTGTTGTTGTATATTTCATGTATTTGTTGTTGTTGATGTTGTTGTTGTTTATTTGACGTTGTTGTTGTTGTTTATTTGACGTTGTTGTTGTTGCTTATTTGACGTTGTTGTTGTTATTGTTGTTGTTTATTTGACGTTGTTGTTGTTGTTGTTTATTTGATGTTGTTGTTGTTTATTTGACGTTGTTGTTGTTGTTTATTTGACGTTGTTGTTGTTATTTATTTGACGTTGTTGTTATTGTTATTGTTTATTTTACGTTGTTGTTGTTGTTGCTTATTTGACGTTGTTGTTATTGTTGTTGTTTATTTGACGTTGTTGTTGATGTTGTTGTTTATTATTGTTGTTGTTGTTGTTTATTTGACGTTGTTGTTGTTGTTGACGTTGTTGTTGTTGTTGACGTTGTTGTTGTTGTTGTTGTTGTTGTTGTTGTTGTTGTTGTTGTTGTTGTTGTAGTTGTTGTTGTTGTTGTTTATTTGACGGTGTTGTTGTAGTTGTTATTTATTTGACGTTGTTGTTGTTATTTATTTGACGTTGTTGTTGTTTATTTGACATTGTTGTTGTTGACGTTGTTGTTGTTGTTGTTGTTTATTTGACGTTGTTGTTGTTGTTGTTTATTTGAAGTTGTTGTTGTTGTTGTTTATTTGACGTTGTTGTTGTTGTTGTTGTTGTTTATTTGACGGTGTTGTTGTTGTTGTTGTTTATTTGACGTTGTTGTTGTTGTTTATTTGACGTTGTTGTTGTTGTTGACGTTGTTGTTGTTGTTTATTAGACGTTGTT
The DNA here is from genome assembly GCA_948472305.1 of Vicia faba. NCBI lineage: Eukaryota > Viridiplantae > Streptophyta > Magnoliopsida > Fabales > Fabaceae > Vicia > Vicia faba. The sequence continues at coordinate 461,661,212 of OX451740.1, forward strand.
GTTGTTGTTGTTGTTGACGTTGTTGGTGTTATTGTTTATTTGACGTTGTTGTTGTTTATTTGACGATGTTTTAGTTGTTGTTGTTTATTTTACGTTGTTGTTGTTTATTTGACGTTGTTGTTGTTGACATTGTTGTTGTTGTTGTTGTTTATTTGACGTTGTTGTTGTTTATTTGACGTAGTTGTTGTTGTTGATGTTGTTGTTGTTGTTGTTTATTTCACATTTTTGTTGTTGTTGATGTTGTTGTTGTTGTTGTTTATTTGACGTTGTTGTTGTTGTTTATTTGACGTTGTTGTTGTTGCTTATTTGACGTTGCTGTTGTTATTGTTGTTGTTTATTTGACGTTGTTGTTGTTGTTGTTTATTTGATGTTGTTGTTGTTTATTTGACGTTGTTGTTGTTGTTGTTGTTTATTTGACGTTGTTGTTGTTATTTATTTGACGTTGTTGTTATTGTTATTGTTTATTTGACGTTGTTGTTGTTGTTGTTGTTTATTTGACGTTGTTATTATTGTTTATTTGACGTTGTTTTTGTTATTTGACGTTGTTGTTGTTGTTATATTTGTTAGTTGTTGTTGTTGCTTATTTGACGTTGTTGTTATTGTTGTTGTTTATTTGACGTTGTTGTTGATGTTGTTGTTTATTTGACATTGATGTTGTTGTTGTTTATTTGACGTTGTTGTTGTTGTTGACGTTGTTGTTGTTGTTGTTTATTTAACGTTGTTGTTGTTGTTGTTTATTTGACGTTGTTGTTGTTGATGTTGTTGTTGTTGTTATTGTTTATTTAACGTTGTTGTTGTTGTTGTTGTTTATTTGACGTTGTTGTTATTGTTGTTGTTTATTTGACGTTGTTGTTGTTGTTGTTGTTTATTTGACGTTGTTGTTGTTGTTGTTGACGTTGTTGTTGTTGTTGTTGTTTATTTGACGTTGTTGTTGTTGTTGTTGACGTTGTTGGTGTTGTTGTTTATTTGACGTTGTTGTTGTTTATTTGACGTTGTTTTAGTTGTTGTTGTTTATTTTACGTTGTTGTTGTTTATATGACGTTGTTGTTGTTAACATTGTTGTTGTTGTTGTTTATTTGACGTTGTTGTTGTTGTTTATTTGACGTAGTTGTTGTTGATGATGTTGTTGTTGTTGTTGTTGTTGTTGTTGTTTATTTCACATTTTTGTTGTTATTGATGTTGTTGTTGTTATTGTTGTAGTTTATTTGACGTTGTTGTTGTTGTTTATTTGATGTTGTTGTTGTTTATATGACGTTGTTGTTGTTGTTGTTTATTTGACGTTGTTGTTGTTATTTATTTAACGGTGTTGTTATTGTTATTGTTTATTTGACGTTGTTGTTGTTGTTGTTTATTTGACGTTGTTATTGGTGTTTATTTGACGTTGTTTTTGTTATTTGACGTTGTTGTTGTTGTTGTATTTGTTATTGTTGTTGTTGTTGCTTATTTGACGTTGTTGTTATTGTTGTTGTTTATTTGACGTTGTTGTTGCTGTTGTTATTTATTTGACGTTGTTGTTGTTGTTGTAGTTGTTGTTGTTGTTTATTTGACGGTGTTGTTGTAGTTGTTATTTATTTGACGTTGTTGTTGTTATTTATTTGACGTTGTTGTTGTTTATTTGACGTTGTTGTTGTTGACGTTGTTGTTGTTGTTGTTGTTGTTTATTTGACGTTGTTGTTGTTGTTGTTTATTTGACGTTGTTGTTGCTGTTGACGTTGTTGTTGTTGTTGTTATTTATTTAATGTTGTTGTTGTTATTATTGTTGTTGTTGTTGTTTATTTGACGTTGTTGTTGTTGTTTTTTATTTAACGTTGTTGTTGTTGTTTATTTGACATTTTTGTTGTTATTGTTTATTTGACGGTGTTGTTGTTGTTGTTTATTTGACGTTGTTGTTGTTGACGTTGTTGTTGTTGTTGTTGTTTATTTGACGTTGTTGTTGTTGTTGACGTTGTTATTGTTGTTGTTTATTTGACGTTGTTGTTGTTGTTGTTGTTTATTTGACGTTGTTGTTGTTGTTGTTGTTGTTTATTTGACGTTGTTGTTGTTGTTTATTTGACGTTGTTGTTGTTGTTGTTGACGTTGTTGTTGTTGTTTATTTGACGTTGTTGTTGTTGTTGTTGACGTTGTTGTTGTTATTGTTTATTTGACGTTGTTGTTGTTTATTTGACGTTGTTTTAGTAGTTGTTGTTTATTTTATGTTGTTGTTGTTTATTTGACGTTGTTGTTGTTGACATTGTTGTTGTTGTTATTTATTTGATGTTGTTGTTGTTGTTTATTTGACGTAGTTGTTGTTGTTGAGTTGTTGTTGTTGTTGTTGTATATTTCATGTATTTGTTGTTGTTGATGTTGTTGTTGTTTATTTGACGTTGTTGTTGTTGTTTATTTGACGTTGTTGTTGTTGCTTATTTGACGTTGTTGTTGTTATTGTTGTTGTTTATTTGACGTTGTTGTTGTTGTTGTTTATTTGATGTTGTTGTTGTTTATTTGACGTTGTTGTTGTTGTTGTTTATTTGACGTTGTTGTTGTTATTTATTTGACGTTGTTGTTATTGTTATTGTTTATTTTACGTTGTTGTTGTTGTTGTTTATTTGACGTTGTTATTGTTGTTTATTTGACGTTGTTTTTGTTATTTGACGTTATTGTTGTTGTTGTATTTGTTAGTTGTTCTTGTTGCTTATTTGACGTTGTTGTTATTGTTGTTGTTTATTTGACGTTGTTCTTGATGTTGTTGTTTATTTGACATTGTTGTTGTTGTTGTTTATTTGACGTTGTTGTTGTTGTTGACGTTGTTGTTGTTGTTGACGTTGTTGTTGTTGTTGTTGTTGTTGTTGTTGTTGTTGTTGTTGTTGTTGTAGTTGTTGTTGTTGTTGTTTATTTGACGGTGTTGTTGTAGTTGTTATTTATTTGACGTTGTTGTTGTTATTTATTTGACGTTGTTGTTGTTTATTTGACATTGTTGTTGTTGACGTTGTTGTTGTTGTTGTTTATTTGACGGTGTTGTTGTTGTTGTTGTTTATTTGACGTTGTTGTTGTTGTTTATTTGACGTTGTTGTTGTTGTTGACGTTGTTGTTGTTGTTTATTAGACGTTGTTGTTGTTGTTGTTGTTGACGTTGTTGGTGTTATTGTTTATTTGACGTTGTTGTTGTTTATTTGACGATGTTTTAGTTGTTGTTCTTTATTTTACGTTGTTGTTGTTTATTTGACGTTGTTGTTGTTGACATTGTTGTTGTTGTTGTTGTTTATTTGACGTTGTTGTTGTTTATTTGACGTAGTTGTTGTTGTTGATGTTGTTGTTGTTGTTTATTTCACATTTTTGTTGTTGTTGATGTTGTTGTTGTTGTTGTTTATTTGAAGTTGTTGTTGTTGTTTATTTGACGTTGTTGTTGTTGCTTATTTGACGTTGCTGTTGTTATTGTTGTTGTTTATTTGACGTTGTTGTTGTTGTTGTTTATTTGATGTTGTTGTTTATTTGACGTTGTTGTTGTTGTTGTTGTTGTTTATTTGACGTTGTTGTTGTTATTTATTTGACGTTGTTGTTATTGTTATTGTTTATTTGACGTTGTTGTTGTTGTTGTTGTTTATTTGACGTTGTTATTGTTTATTTGACGTTGTTGTTGTTGTTATATTTGTTAGTTGTTGTTGTTGCTTATTTGACGTTGTTGTTATTGTTGTTGTTTATTTGACGTTGTTGTTGATGTTGTTGTTTATTTGACATTGATGTTGTTGTTGTTTATTTGACGTTGTTGTTGTTGTTGACGTTGTTGTTGTTGTTGTTGTTTATTTAACGTTGTTGTTGTTGTTGTTTATTTGACGTTGTTGTTGTTGATGTTGTTGTTGTTGTTATTGTTTATTTAACGTTGTTGTTGTTGTTGTTGTTTATTTGACGTTGTTGTTATTGTTGTTGTTTATTTGACGTTGTTGTTGTTGTTGTTGTTTATTTGACGTTGTTGTTGTTGTTGTTGACGTTGTTGTTGTTGTTGTTGTTTATTTGACGTTGTTGTTGTTGTTGTTGACGTTGTTGGTGTTGTTGTTTATTTGACGTTGTTGTTGTTTATTTGACGTTGTTTTAGTTGTTGTTGTTTATTTTACGTTGTTGTTGTTTATATGACGTTGTTGTTGTTAACATTGTTGTTGTTGTTGTTTATTTGACGTTGTTGTTGTTGTTTATTTGACGTAGTTGTTGTTGATGATGTTGTTGTTGTTGTTGTTGTTGTTGTTTATTTCACATTTTTGTTGTTATTGATGTTGTTGTTGTTATTGTTGTAGTTTATTTGACGTTGTTGTTGTTGTTTATTTGATGTTGTTGTTGTTTATATGACGTTGTTGTTGTTGTTGTTTATTTGACGTTGTTGTTGTTATTTATTTAACGGTGTTGTTATTGTTATTGTTTATTTGACGTTGTTGTTGTTGTTGTTTATTTGACGTTGTTATTGGTGTTTATTTGACGTTGTTTTTGTTATTTGACGTTGTTGTTGTTGTTGTATTTGTTATTGTTGTTGTTGTTGCTTATTTGACGTTGTTGTTATTGTTGTTGTTTATTTGACGTTGTTGTTGCTGTTGTTATTTATTTGACGTTGTTGTTGTTGTTGTAGTTCTTGTTGTTGTTGTTTATTTGACGGTGTTGTTGTAGTTGTTATTTATTTGACGTTGTTGTTGTTATTTATTTGACGTTGTTGTTGTTTATTTGACGTTGTTGTTGTTGACGTTGTTGTTGTTGTTGTTGTTGTTGTTTATTTGACGTTGTTGTTGTTGTTGTTGTTTATTTGACGTTGTTGTTGTTGTTGACGTTGTTGTTGTTGTTGTTATTTATTTAATGTTGTTGTTGTTATTATTGTTGTTGTTGTTGTTTATTTGACGTTGTTGTTGTTGTTGTTTATTTAACGTTGTTGTTGTTGTTTATTTGACATTTTTGTTGTTATTGTTTATTTGACGGTGTTGTTGTTGTTTATTTGACGTTGTTGTTATTGACGTTGTTGTTGTTGTTGTTTATTTGACGTTGTTGTTGTTGTTGACGTTGTTATTGTTGTCGTTTATTTGACGTTGTTGTTGTTGTTGTTGTTGTTTATTTGACGTTGTTGTTGTTGTTGTTGTTGTTGTTTATTTGACGTTGTTGTTGTTGTTTATTTGACGTTGTTGTTGTTGTTGACGTTGTTGTTGTTGTTGTTGTTTATTTGACGTTGTTGTTGTTGTTGTTGACGTTGTTGTTGTTATTGTTTATTTGACGTTGTTGTTGTTTATTTGACGTTGTTTTAGTAGTTGTTGTTTATTTTATGTTGTTGTTGTTTATTTGACGTTGTTGTTGTTGACATTGTTGTTGTTGTTATTTATTTGATGTTGTTGTTGTTGTTTATTTGACGTAGTTGTTGTTGTTGACGTTGTTGTTGTTGTTGTATATTTCATGTATTTGTTGTTGTTGATGTTGTTGTTGTTTATTTGACGTTGTTGTTGTTGTTTATTTGACGTTGTTGTTGTTGCTTATTTGACGTTGTTGTTGTTATTGTTGTTGTTTATTTGACGTTGTTGTTGTTGTTGTTTATTTGATGTTGTTGTTGTTTATTTGACGTTGTTGTTGTTGTTGTTTATTTGACGTTGTTGTTGTTATTTATTTGACGTTGTTGTTATTGTTATTGTTTATTTTACGTTGTTGTTGTTGTTGTTTATTTGACGTTGTTATTGTTGTTTATTTGACGTTGTTTTTGTTATTTGACGTTATTGTTGTTGTTGTATTTGTTAGTTGTTCTTGTTGCTTATTTGACGTTGTTGTTATTGTTGTTGTTTATTTGACGTTGTTGTTGATGTTGTTGTTTATTTGACATTGTTGTTGTTGTTTATTTGACGTTGTTGTTGTTGTTGACGTTGTTGTTGTTGTTGACGTTGTTGTTGTTGTTGTTGTTGTTGTTGTTGTTGTTGTTGTTGTTGTTGTAGTTGTTGTTGTTGTTGTTGTTTATTTGACGGTGTTGTTGTAGTTGTTATTTATTTGACGTTGTTGTTGTTATTTATTTGACGTTGTTGTTGTTTATTTGACATTGTTGTTGTTGACGTTGTTGTTGTTGTTGTTTATTTGACGTTGTTGTTGTTGTTGTTTATTTGAAGTTGTTGTTGTTGTTGTTTATTTGACGTTGTTGTTGTTGTTGTTGTTTATTTGACGGTGTTGTTGTTGTTGTTGTTTATTTGACGTTGTTGTTGTTGTTTATTTGACGTTGTTGTTGTTGTTGACGTTGTTGTTGTTGTTTATTAGACGTTGTTGTTGTTGTTGTTGTTGACGTTGTTGGTGTTATTGTTTATTTGACGTTGTTGTTGTTTATTTGACGATGTTTTAGTTGTTGTTGTTTATTTTACGTTGTTGTTGTTTATTTGACGTTGTTGTTGTTGACATTGTTGTTGTTGTTGTTTATTTGACGTTGTTGTTGTTTATTTGACGTAGTTGTTGTTGTTGATGTTGTTGTTGTTGTTGTTTATTTCACATTTTTGTTGTTGTTGATGTTGTTGTTGTTGTTGTTTATTTGACGTTGTTGTTGTTGTTTATTTGACGTTGTTGTTGTTGCTTATTTGACGTTGCTGTTGTTATTGTTGTTGTTTATTTGACGTTGTTGTTGTTGTTGTTTATTTGATGTTGTTGTTGTTTATTTGACGTTGTTGTTGTTGTTGTTGTTTATTTGACGTTGTTGTTGTTATTTATTTGACGTTGTTGTTATTGTTATTGTTTATTTGACGTTGTTGTTGTTGTTGTTGTTTATTTGACGTTGTTATTGTTGTTTATTTGACGTTGTTTTTGTTATTTGACGTTGTTGTTGTTGTTATATTTGTTAGTTGTTGTTGTTGCTTATTTGACGTTGTTGTTATTGTTGTTGTTTATTTGACGTTGTTGTTGATGTTGTTGTTTATTTGACATTGATGTTGTTGTTGTTTATTTGACGTTGTTGTTGTTGTTGACGTTGTTGTTGTTGTTGTTGTTTATTTAACGTTGTTGTTGTTGTTGTTTATTTGACGTTGTTGTTGTTGATGTTGTTGTTGTTGTTATTGTTTATTTAACGTTGTTGTTGTTGTTGTTGTTTATTTGACGTTGTTGTTATTGTTGTTGTTTATTTGACGTTGTTGTTGTTGTTGTTGTTTATTTGACGTTGTTGTTGTTGTTGTTGACGTTGTTGTTGTTGTTGTTGTTTATTTGACGTTGTTGTTGTTGTTGTTGACGTTGTTGGTGTTGTTGTTTATTTGACGTTGTTGTTGTTTATTTGACGTTGTTTTAGTTGTTGTTGTTTATTTTACGTTGTTGTTGTTTATATGACGTTGTTGTTGTTAACATTGTTGTTGTTGTTGTTTATTTGACGTTGTTGTTGTTGTTTATTTGACGTAGTTGTTGTTGATGATGTTGTTGTTGTTGTTGTTGTTGTTGTTGTTTATTTCACATTTTTGTTGTTATTGATGTTGTTGTTGTTATTGTTGTAGTTTATTTGACGTTGTTGTTGTTGTTTATTTGATGTTGTTGTTGTTTATATGACGTTGTTGTTGTTGTTGTTTATTTGACGTTGTTGTTGTTATTTATTTAACGGTGTTGTTATTGTTATTGTTTATTTGACGTTGTTGTTGTTGTTGTTGTTTATTTGACGTTGTTATTGGTGTTTATTTGACGTTGTTTTTGTTATTTGACGTTGTTGTTGTTGTTGTATTTGTTATTGTTGTTGTTGTTGCTTATTTGACGTTGTTGTTATTGTTGTTGTTTATTTGACGTTGTTGTTGCTGTTGTTATTTATTTGACGTTGTTGTTGTTGTTGTAGTTGTTGTTGTTGTTGTTTATTTGACGGTGTTGTTGTAGTTGTTATTTATTTGACGTTGTTGTTGTTATTTATTTGACGTTGTTGTTGTTTATTTGACGTTGTTGTTGTTGACGTTGTTGTTGTTGTTGTTTATTTGACGTTGTTGTTGTTGTTTATTTGAAGTTGTTGTTGTTTATTTGACGTTGTTGTTGTTGTTGTTGTTTATTTGACGGTGTTGTTGTTGTTGTTTATTTGACGTTGTTGTTGTTGTTGTTGTTGTTTATTTGACGTTGTTGTTGTTGTTGACGTTGTTGTTGTTGTTGTTTATTTGACGTTGTTGTTGTTGTTGTTGACGTTGTTGGTGTTATTGTTTATTTGACGTTGTTGTTGTTTATTTGACGTTGTTTTAGTTGTTGTTGTTTATTTTACGTTGTTGTTGTTTATTTGACGTTGTTGTTGTTGACATTGTTGTTGTTGTTGTTGTTTATTTGACGTTGTTGTTGTTGTTTATTTGACGTAGTTGTTGTTGATGTTGTAGTTGTTGTTGTTTATTTCACGTTTTTGTTGTTGTTGATGTTGTTGTTGTTGTTTATTTGACGTTGTTGTTGTTGTTTATTTGACGTTGTTGTTGTTGCTTATTTGACGTTGTTGTTATTATTGTTGTTGTTTATTTGACGTTGTTGTTGTTGTTGTTTATTTGATGTTGTTGTTGTTTATTTGACGTTGTTGTTGTTGTTGTTGTTTATTTGACGTTGTTGTTGTTATTTATTTGACGTTGTTGTTATTGTTATTGTTTATTTGACGTTGTTGTTGTTGTTGTTGTTGTTTATTTGACATTGTTATTGTTGTTTATTTGACGTTGTTTTTGTTATTTGACGTTGTTGTTGTTGTTGTATTTGTTAGTTGTTGTTGTTGCTTATTTGACGTTGTTGTTATTGTTGTTGTTTATTTGACGTTGTTGTTGATGTTGTTGTTTATTTGACATTGTTGTTGTTGTTGTTTATTTGACGTTGTTGTTGTTGTTGACGTTGTTGTTGTTTATTTAACGTTGTTGTTGTTGTTGTTTATTTGACGTTGTTGTTGTTGTTGATGTTGTTGTTGTTGTTATTGTTTATTTAACGTTGTTGTTGTTGTTGTTTATTTGACGTTATTGTTATTGTTGTTGTTTATTTGACGTTGTTGTTGTTGTTGTTATTTATTTGACGTTGTTGTTGTTGTTGACGTTGTTGTTGTTGTTGTTGTTGTTGTTTATTTGACGTTGTTGTTGTTGTTGTTGACGTTGTTGGTGTTGTTGTTTATTTGACGTTGTTGTTCTTTATTTGACGTTGTTTTAGTTGTTGTTGTTTATTTTACGTTGTTGTTGTTTATATGACGTTGTTGTTGTTTACATTGTTGTTGTTGTTGTTTATTTGACGTTGTTGTTGTTGTTTATTTGACGTAGTTGTTGTTGTTGATGTTGTTGTTGTTGTTGTTGTTGTTGTTGTTTAATTCACATTTTTGTTGTTATTGATGTTGTTGTTGTTATTGTTGTAGTTTATTTGACGTTGTTGTTGTTGTTTATTTGATGTTCTTGTTGTTTATATGACGTTGTTGTTGTTGTTGTTTATTTGACGTTGTTGTTGTTATTTATTTAACGTTGTTGTTATTGTTATTGTTTATTTGACGTTGTTGTTGTTGTTTATTTGACGTTGTTATTGTTGTTTATTTGACGTTGTTTTTGTTATTTGACGTTGTTGTTGTTGTTGTATTTGTTATTGTTGTTGTTGTTGCTTATTTGACGTTGTTGTTATTGTTGTTGCTTATTTGACGTTGTTGTTGATGTTGTTATTGTTGTTGATGTTGTTGTTTTTGTTGTTGTTTATTTGACGTTGTTGTTGTTGTTGTTGTTTATTTGACGTTGTTATTGTTGTTTATTTGACGTTGTTTTTGTTATTTGACGCTGTTGTTGTTGCTTATTTGACATTGTTGTTATTGTTGTTGTTTATTTGACGTTGTTGTTGTTTATTTGACGTTGTTGTTGTTGTTGTTGTTGTTGTTGTTGTTGTTGTTGTTTATTTGACGTTGTTGTTGTTGACGTTGTTGTTGTTGTTATTTATTTAACGTTGTTGTTGTTATTGTTGTTGTTGTTGTTTATTTGACGTTGTTGTTGTTGTTGTTTATTTAACGTTGTTGTAGTTGTTTATTTGACATTTTTGTTGTTATTGTTTATTTGACGTTGTTGTTGTTGTTGTTGTTTATTTGACGTTGTTGTTGTTGTTGTTGACGTTGTTGTTGTTGTTGTGGTTGTTTATTTGATGTTGTTGTTGTTGTTGACGTTGTTGCTGTTGTTGTTTATTTGACGTTGTTGTTGTTGTTGTAGTTGTTGTTGTTGTTGTTGTTTATTTGACGGTGTTGTTGTAGCTGTTATTTATTTGACGTTGTTGTTGTTATTTATTTGACGTTGTTGTTGTTTATTTGACGTTGTTGTTGTTGACGTTGTTGTTGTTGTTGTTGTTTATTTGACGTTGTTGTTGTTGTTGTTTATTTGAAGTTGTTGTTGTTGTTGTTGTTTATTTGACGTTGTTGTTGTTGTTTATTTGACGGTGTTGTTGTTGTTGTTGTTTATTTGACGTTGTTGTTGTTGTTGTTTATTTGACGTTGTTGTTGTTGTTGACGTTGTTGTTGTTGTTGTTTATTTGACGTTGTTGTTGTTGTTGTTGACGTTGTTGGTGTTATTGTTTATTTGACGTTGTTGTTGTTTATTTGTCGTTGTTTTAGTTGTTGTTGTTTATTTTACGTTGTTGTTGTTTATTTGACGTTGTTGTTGTTGACATTGTTGTTGTTGTTGTTGTTTATTTGACGTTGTTGTTGTTTATTTGACGTAGTTGTTGTTGTTGATGTTGTTGTTGTTGTTTATTTCACATTTTTGTTGTTGTTGATGTTGTTGTTGTTGTTTATTTGACGTTGTTGTTGTTGTTTATTTGACGTTGTTGTTGTTGCTTATTTGACGTTGCTGTTGTTATTGTTGTTGTTTATTTGACGTTGTTGTTGTTGTTGTTTATTTGATGTTGTTGTTGTTTATTTGACGTTGTTGTTGTTGTTGTTGTTGTTGTTTATTTGACGTTGTTGTTGTTATTTATTTGACGTTGTTGTTATTGTTATTGTTTATTTGACGTTGTTGTTGTTTATTTGACGTTGTTATTGTTGTTTATTTGACGTTGTTTTTGTTATTTGACGTTGTTGTTGTTGTTGTTGTATTTGTTAGTTGTTGTTGTTGCTTATTTGACGTTGTTGTTATTGTTGTTGTTTATTTGACGTTGTTGTTGATGTTGTTGTTTATTTGACATTGTTGTTGTTGTTGTTTATTTGACGTTGTTGTTGTTGTTGACGTTGTTGTTGTTGTTGTTGTTTATTTAACGTTGTTGTTGTTGTTGTTTATTTGACGTTGTTGTTGTTGATGTTGTTGTTGTTGTTATTGTTTGTTTAACGTTGTTGTTGTTGTTGTTTATTTGACGTTGTTGTTATTGTTGTTGTTTATTTGACGTTGTTGTTGTTGTTGTTGTTTATTTGACGTTGTTGTTGTTGTTGTTGTTGACGTTGTTGTTGTTGTTGTTGTTTATTTGACGTTGTTGTTGTTGTTGTTGACGTTGTTGGTGTTGTTGTTTATTTGACGTTGTTGTTGTTTATTTGACGTTGTTTTAGTTGTTGTTGTTTATTTTACGTTGTTGTTGTTTATATGACGTTGTTGTTGTTTACATTGTTGTTGTTGTTGTTGTTGTTGTTTATTTGACGTTGTTGTTGTTGTTTATTTGACGTAGTTGTTGTTGATGATGTTGTTGTTGTTGTTGTTGTTGTTGTTTATTTCACATTTTTGTTGTTATTGATGTTGTTGTTGTTATTGTTGTAGTTTATTTGACGTTGTTGTTGTTGTTTACTTGATGTTGTTGTTGTTTATATGACGTTGTTGTTGTTGTTGTTTATTTGACGTTGTTGTTGTTATTTATTTAACGGTGTTGTTATTGTTATTGTTTATTTGACGTTGTTGTTGTTGTTGTTTATTTGACGTTGTTATTGGTGTTTATTTGACGTTGTTTTTGTTATTTGACGTTGTTGTTGTTGTTGTATTTGTTATTGTTGTTGTTGTTGCTTATTTGACGTTGTTGTTATTGTTGTTGTTTATTTGACGTTGTTGTTGCTGTTGTTATTTATTTGACGTTGTTGTTGTTGTTGTAGTTGTTGTTGTTGTTGTTTATTTGACGGTGTTGTTGTAGTTGTTATTTATTTGACGTTGTTGTTGTTATTTATTTGACGTTGTTGTTGTTTATTTGACGTTGTTGTTGTTGACGTTGTTGTTGTTGTTTATTTGACGTTGTTGTTGTTGTTGTTTATTTGAAGTTGTTGTTGTTTATTTGGCGTTGTTGTTGTTGTTGTTGTTTATTTGACGGTGTTGTTGTTGTTGTTTATTTGACGTTGTTGTTGTTGTTGTTGTTTATTTGACGTTGTTGTTGTTGTTGACGTTGTTGTTGTTGTTGTTTATTTGACGTTGTTGTTATTGACATTGTTGTTGTTGTTGTTGTTTATTTGACGTTGTTGTTGTTTATTTGACGTAGTTGTTGTTGTTGATGTTGTTGTTGTTGTTTATTTCACATTTTTGTTGTTGTTGATGTTGTTGTTGTTGTTTATTTGACGTTGTTGTTGTTGTTTATTTGACGTTGTTGTTGTTGCTTATTTGACGTTGCTGTTGTTATTGTTGTTGTTTATTTGACGTTGTTGTTGTTGTTGTTTATTTGATGTTGTTGTTGTTTATTTGACGTTGTTGTTGTTGTTGTTGTTGTTGTTTATTTGACGTTGTTGTTGTTATTTATTTGACGTTGTTGTTATTGTTATTGTTTATTTGACGTTGTTGTTGTTGTTGTTGTTTATTTGACGTTGTTATTGTTGTTTATTTGACGTTGTTTTTGTTATTTGACGTTGTTGTTGTTGTTGTTGTATTTGTTAGTTGTTGTTGTTGCTTATTTGACGTTGTTGTTATTGTTGTTGTTTATTTGACGTTGTTGTTGATGTTGTTGTATATTTGACATTGTTGTTGTTGTTGTTTATTTGACGTTGTTGTTGTTGTTGACGTTGTTGTTGTTGTTGTTGTTTATTTAACGTTGTTGTTGTTGTTGTTTATTTGACGTTGTTGTTGTTGATGTTGTTGTTGTTGTTATTGTTTATTTAACGTTGTTGTTGTTGTTGTTTATTTGACGTTGTTGTTATTGTTGTTGTTTATTTGACGTTGTTGTTGTTGTTGTTGTTTATTTGACGTTGTTGTTGTTGTTGTTGTTGACGTTGTTGTTGTTGTTGTTGTTTATTTGACGTTGTTGTTGTTGTTGTTGACGTTGTTGGTGTTGTTGTTTATTTGACGTTGTTGTTGTTTATTTGACGTTGTTTTAGTTGTTGTTGTTTATTTTACGTTGTTGTTGTTTATATGACGTTGTTGTTGTTTACATTGTTGTTGTTGTTGTTGTTTATTTGACGTTGTTGTTGTTGTTTATTTGACGTAGTTGTTGTTGATGATGTTGTTGTTGTTGTTGTTGTTGTTGTTTCTTTCACATTTTTGTTGTTATTGATGTTGTTGTTGTTATTGTTGTAGTTTATTTGACGTTGTTGTTGTTGTTTATTTGATGTTGTTGTTGTTTATATGACGTTGTTGTTGTTGTTGTTTATTTGACGTTGTTGTTGTTATTTATTTAACGGTGTTGTTATTGTTATTGTTTATTTGACGTTGTTGTTGTTGTTGTTTATTTGACGTTGTTATTGGTGTTTATTTGACGTTGTTTTTGTTATTTGACGTTGTTGTTGTTGTTGTATTTGTTATTGTTGTTGTTGTTGCTTATTTGACGTTGTTGTTATTGTTGTTGTTTATTTGACGTTGTTGTTGCTGTTGTTATTTATTTGACGTTGTTGTTGTTGTTGTAGTTGTTGTTGTTGTTGTTTATTTGACGGTGTTGTTGTAGTTGTTATTTATTTGACGTTGTTGTTGTTATTTATTTGACGTTGTTGTTGTTTATTTGACGTTGTTGTTGTTGACGTTGTTGTTGTTGTTTATTTGACGTTGTTGTTGTTGTTGTTTATTTGAAGTTGTTGTTGTTTATTTGACGTTGTTGTTGTTGTTGTTGTTTATTTGACGGTGTTGTTGTTGTTGTTTATTTGACGTTGTTGTTGTTGTTGTTGTTTATTTGACGTTGTTGTTGTTGTTGACGTTGTTGTTGTTGTTGTTTATTTGACGTTGTTGTTGTTGTTGTTGACGTTGTTGGTGTTATTGTTTATTTGACGTTGTTGTTGTTTATTTGACGTTGTTTTAGTTGTTGTTGTTTATTTTACGTTGTTGTTGTTTATTTGACGTTGTTGTTGTTGACATTGTTGTTGTTGTTGTTGTTGTTTATTTGACGTTGTTGTTGTTGTTGTTTATTTGACGTAGTTGTTGTTGATGTTGTAGTTGTTGTTGTTTATTTCACGTTTTTGTTGTTGTTGATGTTGTTGTTGTTGTTGTTTATTTGACGTTGTTGTTGTTGTTTATTTGACGTTGTTGTTGTTGCTTATTTGACGTTGTTGTTGTTATTGTTGTTGTTTATTTGACGTTGTTGTTGTTGTTGTTTATTTGATGTTGTTGTTGTTTATTTGACGTTGTTGTTGTTATTTATTTGACGTTGTTGTTCTTGTTATTGTTTATTTGACGTTGTTGTTTATTTGACGTTGTTATTGTTGTTTATTTGACGTTGTTTTTGTTATTTGACGTTGTTGTTGTTGTTGTATTTGTTAGTTGTTGTTGTTGCTTATTTGACGTTGTTGTTATTGTTGTTGTTTATTTGACGTTGTTGTTGATGTTGTTGTTTATTTGACATTGTTGTTGTTGTTGTTTATTTGACGTTGTTGTTGTTGTTGACGTTGTTGTTGTTGTTGTTGTTTATTTAACGTTGTTGTTGTTGTTGTTTATTTGACGTTGTTGTTGTTGTTGATGTTGTTGTTGTTATTATTGTTTATTTAACGTTGTTATTGTTGTTGTTTATTTGACGTTATTGTTATTGTTGTTGTTTATTTGACGTTGTTGTTGTTGTTGTTATTTATTTGACGTTGTTGTTGTTGTTGACGTTGTTGTTGTTGTTGTTGTTTATTTGACGTTGTTGTTGTTGTTGTTGACGTTGTTGGTGTTGTTGTTTATTTGACGTTGTTGTTCTTTATTTGACGTTGTTTTAGTTGTTGTTGTTTATTTTACGTTGTTGTTGTTTATATGACGTTGTTGTTGTTTACATTGTTGTTGTTGTTGTTTATTTGACGTTGTTGTTGTTGTTTATTTGACGTAGTTGTTGTTGTTGATGTTGTTGTTGTTGTTGTTTATTTCACATTTTTGTTGTTATTGATGTTGTTGTTGTTATTGTTGTAGTTTATTTGACGTTGTTGTTGTTGTTTATTTGATGTTCTTGTTGTTTATATGACGTTGTTGTTGTTGTTGTTTATTTGACGTTGTTGTTGTTATTTATTTAACGTTGTTGTTATTGTTATTGTTTATTTGACGTTGTTGTTGTTGTTTATTTGACGTTGTTATTGTTGTTTATTTGACGTTGTTTTTGTTATTTGACGTTGTTGTTGTTGTTGTATTTGTTATTGTTGTTGTTGTTGCTTATTTGACGTTGTTGTTATTGTTGTTGTTTATTTGACGTTGTTGTTGATGTTGTTATTGTTGTTGATGTTGTTGTTTTTGTTGTTGTTTATTTGACGTTGTTGTTGTTGTTGTTTATTTGACGTTGTTATTGTTGTTTATTTGACGTTGTTTTTGTTATTTGACGCTGTTGTTGTTGCTTATTTGACATTGTTGTTATTGTTGTTGTTTATTTGACGTTGTTGTTGTTGTTTATTTGACGTTGTTGTTGTTGTTGTTGTTGTTGTTGTTGTTGTTGTTGTTGTTGTTGTTTATTTGACGTTGTTGTTGTTGACGTTGTTGTTGTTGTTATTTATTTAACGTTGTTGTTGTTATTGTTGTTGTTGTTGTTTATTTGACGTTGTTGTTGTTGTTGTTTATTTAACGTTGTTGTAGTTGTTTATTTGACATTTTTGTTGTTATTGTTTATTTGACGTTGTTGTTGTTGTTGTTTATTTGACGTTGTTGTTGTTGTTGTTGACGTTGTTGTTGTTGTTGTGGTTGTTTATTTGACGTTGTTGTTGTTGTTGACGTTGTTGCTGTTGTTGTTTATTTGACGTTGTTGTTGTTGTTGTAGTTGTTGTTGTTGTTGTTTATTTGACGGTGTTGTTGTAGTTGTTATTTATTTGACGTTGTTGT
This sequence comes from Vicia faba, assembly GCA_948472305.1. NCBI lineage: Eukaryota > Viridiplantae > Streptophyta > Magnoliopsida > Fabales > Fabaceae > Vicia > Vicia faba. The sequence goes on from OX451740.1 coordinate 461,677,263, forward strand.
TGTTATTTATTTGACGTTGTTGTTGTTTATTTGACGTTGCTGTTGTTGACGTTGTTGTTGTTGTTGTTGTTTATTTGACGTTGTTGTTGTTGTTGTTTATTTGAAGTTGTTGTTGTTGTTGTTTATTTGACGTTGTTGTTGTTGTTGTTGTTTATTTGACGGTGTTGTTGTTGTTGTTGTTTATTTGACGTTGTTGTTGTTGTTGTTGTTTATTTGACGTTGTTGTTGTTGTTGACGTTGTTGTTGTTGTTGTTGTTGTTTATTTGACGCTGTTGTTGTTGTTGTTGTTGACGTTGTTGGTGTTATTGTTTATTTGACGTTGTTGTTGTTTATTTGTCGTTGTTTTAGTTGTTGTTGTTTATTTTACGTTGTTGTTGTTTATTTGACGTTGTTGTTGTTGACATTGTTGTTGTTGTTGTTGTTTATTTGACGTTGTTGTTGTTTATTTGACGTAGTTGTTGTTGTTGATGTTGTTGTTGTTGTTGTTTATTTCACATTTTTGTTGTTGTTGATTTTGTTGTTGTTGTTTATTTGACGTTGTTGTTGTTGTTTATTTGACGTTGTTGTTGTTGCTTATTTGACGTTGCTGTTGTTATTGTTGTTGTTTATTTGACGTTGTTGTTGTTGTTGTTTATTTGATGTTGTTGTTGTTTATTTGACGTTGTTGTTGTTGTTGTTGTTGTTGTTTATTTGACGTTGTTGTTGTTATTTATTTGACGTTGTTGTTATTGTTATTGTTTATTTGACGTTGTTGTTGTTGTTGTTGTTTATTTGACGTTGTTATTGTTGTTTATTTGACGTTGTTTTTGTTATTTGGCGTTGTTGTTGTTGTTGTATTTGTTAGTTGTTGTTGTTGCTTATTTGACGTTGTTGTTATTGTTGTTGTTTATTTGACGTTGTTGTTGATGTTGTTGTTTATTTGACATTGTTGTTGTTGTTGTTTATTTGACGTTGTTGTTGTTGTTGACGTTGTTGTTGTTGTTGTTGTTTATTTAACGTTGTTGTTGTTGTTGTTGTTTATTTGACGTTGTTGTTGTTGATGTTGTTGTTGTTGTTATTGTTTATTTAACGTTGTTGTTGTTGTTGTTTATTTGACGTTGTTGTTATTGTTGTTGTTTATTTGACGTTGTTGTTGTTGTTGTTGTTTATTTGACGTTGTTGTTGTTGTTTACGTTGTTGTTGTTGTTGTTTATTTGACGTTGTTGTTGTTGTTGTTGACGTTGTTGGTGTTGTTGTTTATTTGACGTTGTTGTTGTTTATTTGACGTTGTTTTAGTTGTTGTTGTTTATTTTACGTTGTTGTTGTTTATATGACGTTGTTGTTGTTTACATTGTTGTTGTTGTTGTTTATTTGACGTTGTTGTTGTTGTTTATTTGACGTAGTTGTTGTTGATGATGTTGTTGTTGTTGTTGTTGTTGTTTATTTCACATTTTAGTTGTTATTGATGTTGTTGTTCTTATTGTTGTAGTTTATTTGACGTTGTTGTTGTTGTTTATTTGATGTTGTTGTTGTTTATATGTCGTTGTTGTTGTTTATTTGACATTGTTGTTGTTATTTATTTAACGTTGTTGTTATTGTTATTGTTTATTTGACGTTGTTGTTGTTGTTGTTTATTTGACGTTGTTATTGTTGTTTATTTGACGTTGTTTTTGTTATTTGACGTTGTTGTTGTTGTATTTGTTATTGTTGTTGTTGTTGCTTATTTGACGTTGTTGTTATTGTTGTTGTTTATTTGACGTTGTTGTTGATGTTGTTGTGGTTGTTGATGTTGTTGTTTTTGTTGTTGTTTATTTGACGTTGTTGTTGTTGTTGTTGTTGTTTATTTGACGTTGTTATTGTTGTTTATTTGACGTTGTTTTTGTTATTTTACTTTGTTGTTGTTGTTTATTTGACATTGTTGTTATTGTGGTTGTTTATTTGACATTGTTGTTGTTGTTGTTTATTTGACGTTGTTGTTGTTGTTGTTGTTTATTTGACGTTGTTGTTGTTGACGTTGTTGTTGTTGTTGTTGTTGTTGTTTATTTGACGTTGTTGTTGTTATTTATTTGACGTTGTTGTTGTTGTTGTTTATTTGACGTTGTTGTTGTTGTTATTGTTGTTGTTTATTTGACGTTGTTGTTGTTGTTTATTTGACGTTGTTGTTGTTGTTGTTTATTTGACGTTGTTGTTGTTGGTGTTTATTGGACGTTGTTGTTGTTTATTTGACGTTGTTGTTGTTATTGTTGTTGTTTATTTGACGTTGTTGTTGTTGTTGTTTATTTGATTTTGTTGTTGTTTATTTGACGTTGTTGTTGTTGTTGTTGTTTATTTGACATTGTTGTTGTTATTTATTTGACGTTGTTGTTATTGTTATTGTTTATTTGACGTTGTTGTTGTTGTTGTTTATTTGATGTTGTTGTTGTTTATTTGACGTTGTTGTTGTTGTTGTTGTTGTTGTTTATTTGACGTTGTTGTTGTTATTTATTTGACGTTGTTGTTATTGTTATTGTTTATTTGACGTTGTTGTTGTGGTTGTTGTTGTTTATTTGACGTTGTTATTGTTGTTTATTTGACGTTGTTTTTGTTATTTGACGTTGTTGTTGTTGTTGTATTTGTTAGTTGTTGTTGTTGCTTATTTGACGTTGTTGTTATTGTTGTTGTTTATTTGACGTTGTTGTTGATGTTGTTGTTTATTTGACATTGTTGTTGTTGTTGTTTATTTGACGTTGTTGTTGTTGTTGACGTTGTTGTTGTTGTTGTTTATTTAACGTTGTTGTTGTTGTTGTTTATTTGACGTTGTTGTTGTTGATGTTGTTGTTGTTGTTATTGTTTATTTAACGTTGTTGTTGTTGTTGTTTATTTGACGTTGTTGTTATTGTTGTTGTTTATTTGACGTTGTTGTTGTTGTTGTTGTTGTTGTTTATTTGACGTTGTTGTTGTTGTTGTTGACGTTGTTGTTGTTGTTGTTGTTGTTTATTTGACGTTGTTGTTGTTGTTGTTGACGTTGTTGGTGTTGTTGTTTATTTGACGTTGTTGTTGTTTATTTGACGTTGTTTTAGTTGTTGTTGTTTATTTTACGTTGTTGTTGTTTATATGACGTTGTTGTTGTTTACATTGTTGTTGTTGTTGTTTATTTGACGTTGTTGTTGTTGTTTATTTGACGTAGTTGTTGTTGATGATGTTGTTGTTGTTGTTGTTGTTGTTTATTTCACATTTTTGTTATTATTGATGTTGTTGTTGTTATTGTTGTAGTTTATTTGACGTTGTTGTTGTTGTTTATTTGATGTTGTTGTTGTTTATATGACGTTGTTGTTGTTTATTTGACGTTGTTGTTGTTATTTATTTAACGTTGTTGTTATTGTTATTGTTTATTTGACGTTGTTGTTGTTGTTGTTTATTTGACGTTGTTATTGTTGTTTATTTGACGTTGTTTTTGTTATTTGACGTTGTTGTTGTTGTTGTATTTGTTATTGTTGTTGCTTATTTGACGTTGTTGTTATTGTTGTTGTTTATTTGACGTTGTTGTTGATGTTGTTGTGGTTGTTGATGTTGTTGTTTTTGTTGTTGTTTATTTGACGTTGTTGTGGTTGTTGTTGTTGTTGTTTATTTGACGTTGTTGTTGTTGACGTTGTTGTTGTTGTTGTTGTTGTTGTTTATTTGACGTTGTTGTTGTTATTTATTTGACGTTGTTGTTGTTGTTGTTTATTTGACGTTGTTGTTGTTGTTATTGTTGTTGTTTATTTGACGTCGTTGTTGTTGTTTATTTGACGTTGTTGTTGTTGTTGTTTATTTGACGTTGTTGTTGTTGGTGTTTATTGGACGTTGTTGTTGTTGTTTATTTGAGGTTGTTGTTATTGTTATTGTTGTTGTTGTTTATTTGACGTTGTTGTTGTTGTTGTTTAATTGACATTGTTGTTGTTATTTATTTGACGTTGTTGTTATTGTTATTGTTTATTTGACGTTGTTGTTGTTGTTGTTTATTTGACGTTGTTATTGTTTTTATTTGACGTTGTTTTTGTTATTTGACGTTGTTATTGTTGTTGTATTTTTTATTGTTGTTGTTCTTGCTTATTTGACGTTGTTGTTATTGTTGTTGTTTATTTGACGTTGTTGTTGTTGTTGTTTATTTGACGTTGTTGTTGTTGTTGTTTATTTGACGTTGTTGTTGTTGTTGACGTTGTTGTTGTTGTTGTTATTGTTTATTTAACGTTGTTGTTGTTGTTGTTGTTTATTTGACGTTGTTGTTGTTGTTGACGTTGTTGTTGTTGTTGTTGTTGTTGTTTATTTTACGTTGTTGTTGTTGTTTATTTGACGTTGTTATTGTTGTTGTTTATTTGACGTTGTTGTTGTTGTTATTGTTGTTGTTTATTTTACGTTGTTGTTGTTGTTGTTGTTTATTTGACGTTGTTGTTGTTGTTGTTGTTTATTTGACGTTGTTGTTGTTGGTGTTTATTTGACGTTGTTGTTGTTGTTTATTTGACGTTGTTGTTATTGTTGTTTATTTGACGTTGTTATTGTTATTTGACGTTGTTGTTGTTGTTATTGTTGTTGTTGTTGTTTATTTGATGTTGTTGATGTTGTTGTTGTTTATTTGACGTTGTTGTTGTTATTGTTTATTTGACATTGTTGTTGTTGTTGTTGTTGTTGTTGTTTATTTGACATTGTTTTATCCGTTGGTTTTGTTGTTTATTTGACGTTGTTGTTGTTTATTTGACGTTGTTGTTGGTGTCGACGTTGTTGTTGTTGTTGTTGTTGTTTATTTGACGTTGTTGTTGTTGTTGTTTATTTGACGTTGTTGTTGTTGTTGACGTTGTTGTTGTTGTTGTTATTTATTTTATGTTGTTGTTGTTATTGTTGTTGTTGTTGTTGTTGTTTATTTGACGTTGTTGTTGTTGTTGTTTATTTAACGTTGTTGTTGTTGTTTATTTGACATTTTTGTTGTAATTGTTTATTTGACGGTGTTGTTGTTGTTTATTTGACGTTGTTGTTGTTGACGTTGTTGTTGTTGTTGTTGTTGTTGTTGTTTATTTGACGTTGTTGTTGTTGTTGACGTTGTTATTGTTGTTGTTTATTTGACGTTGTTGTTGTTGTTGTTGTTTATTTGACGTTGTTGTTGTTGTTGTTGTTGTTTATTTGACGTTGTTGTTGTTGTTTATTTGACGTTGTTGTTGTTGTTGACGTTGTTGTTGTTGTTGTTGTTTATTTGACGTTGTTGTTGTTGTTGTTGACGTTGTTGGTGTTATTGTTTATTTGACGTTGTTGTTGTTTATTTGACGTTGTTTTAGTAGTTGTTGTTTATTTTATGTTGTTGTTGTTTATTTGACGTTGTTGTTGTTGACATTGTTGTTGTTGTTCTTTATTTGATGTTGTTGTTGTTGTTTATTTGACGTAGTTGTTGTTGTTGACGTTGTTGTTGTTGTTGTATATTTCATGTATTTGTTGTTGTTGATGTTGTTGTTGTTTATTTGACGTTGTTGTTGTTGTTTATTTGACGTTGTTGTTGTTGCTTATTTGACGTTGTTGTTGTTATTGTTGTTGTTTATTTGACGTTGTTGTTGTTGTTGTTTATTTGATGTTGTTGTTGTTTATTTGACGTTGTTGTTGTTGTTGTTTATTTGACGTTGTTGTTGTTATTTATTTGACGTTGTTGTTATTGTTATTGTTTATTTTACGTTGTTGTTGTTGTTGTTTATTTGACGTTGTTATTGTTGTTTAGTTGACGTTGTTTTTGTTATTTGACGTTATTGTTGTTGTTGTATTTGTTAGTTGTTCTTGTTGCTTATTTGACGTTGTTGTTATTGTTATTGTTTATTTGACGTTGTTGTTGATGTTGTTGTTTATTTGACATTGTTGTTGTTGTTGTTTATTTGACGTTGTTGTTGTTGTTGACGTTGTTGTTGTTGTTGTTGTTGTTTATTTAACGTTGTTGTTGTTGTTGTTGTTTATTTGACGTTGTTGTTGTTGTTGATGTTGTTGTTGTTGTTATTGTTTATTTAACGTTGTTATTGTTGTTGTTTATTTGACGTTGTTGGTGTTGTTGTTGTTGTTTATTTGATGTTGTTGTTGTTGTTGTTGTTGTTGTTGTTTATTTGACGTTGTTGTTGTTGTTGACGTTGTTGTTGTTGTTGTTGTTGTTTATTTGACGTTGTTGTTGTTGTTGACGTTGTTGGTGTTGTTGTTTATTTAACGTTGTTGTTGTTTATTTGACGTTGTTTTAGTTGTTGTTGTTTATTTTACGTTGTTGTTGTTTATTTGACGTTGTTGTTGTTTACATTGTTGTTGTTGTTGTTTATTTGACGTTGTTGTTGTTTATTTGACGTAGTTGTTGTTGTTGACGTTGTTGTTGTTGTTGTTTATTTCACGTTTTTGTTGTTGTTGATGTTGTTATTGTTGTTGTTGTTGTTGATGTTGTTGTTGTGGTTGTTGTTTATTTGACGTTGTTGTTGTTGTTGAAGTTGTTGTTGTTGTTGTTTATTTGACGTTGTTGTTGTTGTTGTTGACGATGTTGGTGTTATTGTTTATTTGACGTTGTTTTAGTTGTTGTTGTTTATTTTACGTTGTTGTTGTTTATTTGACGTTGTTGTTGTTGACATTGTTGTTGTTGTTGTTTATTTGACGTTGTTGTTGTTGTTTATTTGACGTTGTTGTTGTTGTTGTTGTTTATTTTACGTTGTTTTTTCCGTTGGTTTTGTTGTTTATTTGACGTTGTTGTTGTTTATTTGACGTTGTTGTTGTTGTTTATTTGACGTTGTTATTGTTGTTTATTTGACGTTGTTTTTGTTATTTGACGTTATTGTTGTTGTTGTATTTGTTAGTTGTTCTTGTTGCTTATTTGACGTTGTTGTTATTGTTGTTGTTTATTTGACGTTGTTGTTGATGTTGTTGTTTATTTGACATTGTTGTTGTTGTTGTTTATTTGACGTTGTTGTTGTTGTTGACGTTGTTGTTGTTGTTGTTGTTGTTTATTTAACGTTGTTGTTGTTGTTGTTTATTTGACGTTGTTGTTGTTGTTGATGTTGTTGTTGTTGTTATTGTTTATTTAACGTTGTTGTTGTTGTTGTTTATTTGACGTTGTTGGTGTTGTTGTTGTTGTTGTTTATTTGATGTTGTTGTTGTTGTTGTTTATTTGACGTTGTTGTTGTTGTTGACGTTGTTGTTGTTGTTGTTGTTTATTTGACGTTGTTGTTGTTGACGTTGTTGGTGTTGTTGTTTATTTGACGTTGTTGTTGTTTATTTGACGTTGTTTTAGTTGTTGTTGTTTATTTTACGTTGTTGTTGTTTATTTGACGTTGTTGTTGTTTACATTGTTGTTGTTGTTGTTTATTTGACGTTGTTGTTGTTGTTTATTTGACGTAGTTGTTGTTGTTGACGTTGTTGTTGTTGTTGTTTATTTCACGTTTTTGTTGTTGTTGATGTTGTTGTTGTTGTTGTTGTTGTTGATGTTGTTGTTGTGGTTGTTGTTTATTTGACGTTGTTGTTGTTGCTAATTTGACGTTGTTGTTATTGTTGTTGTTTATTTGACGTTGTTGTTGTTGTTTATTTGATGTTGTTGTTGTTTATATGACGTTGTTGTTGTTGTTGTTTATTTGACGTTGTTATTATTGTTTATTTGACGTTGTTATTGTTGTTTATTTGACGTTGTTTTTGTTATTTGACGTTGTTGTTGTTGTTGTTGTTGTATTTGTTATTGTTGTTGTTGTTGCTTATTTGAAGTTGTTGTTATTGTTGTTGTTTATTTGACGATGTTGTTGTTGTTGTTGTTTATTTGACGTTGTTGTTGTTGTTTATTTGACGTTGTTATTGTTGTTGACGTTGTTGTTGTTGTTGTTGTTGTTTATTTAACGTTGTTGTTGTTGTTGTTTTTTATTTGACGTTGTTGTTGTTGTTGTTTATTTGACATTGTTGTTGTTGTTGTTTATTTGACGGTGTTGTTGTTGTTGTTTATTTGACGTTGTTGTTGTTGTTGTTGTTTATTTGACGTTGTTGTTGTTGTTGACGTTGTTGTTGTTGTTGTTTATTTGACGTTGTTGTTGTTGTTGTTGACGTTGTTGGTGTTATTGTTTATTTGACGTTGTTTTAGTTGTTGTTGTTTATTTTACGTTGTTGTTGTTTATTTGACGTTGTTGTTGTTGACATTGTTGTTGTTGTTGTTTATTTGACGTTGTTGTTGTTGTTTATTTGACGTTGTTGTTGTTGTTGTTGTTGTTTATTTGACGTTGTTTTTTCCGTTGGTTTTGTTGTTTATTTGACGTTGTTGTTGTTGTTTATTTGACGTTGTTGTTGTTGTTTATTTGACGTTGTTGTTGTTGTTGTTGTTTATTTGACGTTGTTTTTGTTGTTGTTGTTTATTTGACGTTGTTGTTGTTGTTGACGTTGTTGTTGTTGTTGTTATTTATTTAATGTTGTTGTTGTTATTGTTGTTGTTGTTGTTGTTTATTTGACGTTGTTGTTGTTGTTGTTGTTTATTTAACGTTGTTGTTGTTGTTTATCTGACATTTTTGTTGTTATTGTTTATTTGACGGTGTTGTTGTTGTTTATTTGACGTTGTTGTTGTTGACGTTGTTGTTGTTGTTGTTGTTTATTTGACGTTGTTGTTGTTGTTGTTGACGTTGTTATTGTTGTTGTTTATTTGACGTTGTTGTTGTTGTTGTTGTTTATTTGACGTTGTTGTTGTTGTTGTTGTTTATTTGACGTTGTTGTTGTTGTTTATTTGACGTTGTTCTTGTTGTTGACGTTGTTGTTGTTGTTGTTGTTTATTTGACGTTGTTGTTGTTGTTGTTGACGTTGTTGGTGTTATTGTTTATTTGACGTTGTTGTTGTTTATTTGACGTTGTTTTAGTAGTTAGTGTTTATTT
>OX451740.1:461696096-461703596 GCA_948472305.1 Vicia faba
TTTGACGTTGTTGTTGTTGTTTATTTGACGTTGTTTTAGTTGTTGTTGTTTATTTTACGTTGTTGTTGTTTATTTGACGTTGTTGTTGTTTACATTGTTGTTGTTGTTGTTTATTTGACGTTGTTGTTGTTATTTATTTGACGTAGTTGTTGTTGTTGACGTTGTTGTTGTTGTTGTTGTTGTTTATATCACATTTTTGTTAATGTTGATGTTGTTGTTGTTGTTGTTGATGTTGTTGTGGTGGTTGTTGTTTATTTGACGTTGTTGTTGTTGCTTATTTGACGTTGTTGTTATTGTTGTTGTTTATTTGACGTTGTTGTTGTTGTTTATTTGATGTTGTTGTTGTTTATATGACGTTGTTGTTGTTGTTGTTTATTTGACGTTGTTGTTGTTATTTATTTAACGTTGTTGTTATTGTTATTGTTTATTTGACGTTGTTGTTGTTGTTTATTTGACGTTGTTATTGTTGTTTATTTGACGTTGTTTTTGTTATTTGACATTGTTGTTGTTGTTGTTGTATTTGTTATTGTTGTTGTCGTTGCTTATTTGACGTTGTTTTAGTAGTTAGTGTTTATTTTACGTTGTTGTTGTTTATTTGACGTTGTTGTAGTTGACATTGTTGTTGTTGTTGTTTATTTGACGTTGTTGTTGTTGTTTATTTGACGTAGTTGTTGTTGTTGACGTTGTTGTTGTTGTTGTTGTTGTATATTTCACGTTTTTGTTGTTGTTGATGTTGTTGTTGTTTATTTGACGTTGTTGTTGTTGACGTTGTTGTTGTTGTTGTTCTTTATTTGACGTTGTTGTTGTTGTTGTTGACGTTGTTGGTGTTATTGTTTATTTGACGTTGTTGTTGTTTATTTGACGTTGTTTTAGAAGTTGTTGTTTATTTTATGTTGTTGTTGTTTATTTGACGTTGTTGTTGTTGACATTGTTGTTGTTGTTGTTTATTTGATGTTGTTGTTGTTGTTTATTTGACGTAGTTGTTGTTGTTGACGTTGTTGTTGTTGTTGTTTATTTGACGTTGTTGTTGTTGTTGTTGACGTTGTTGGTGTTGTTGTTTATTTGACGTTGTTGTTGTTTATTTGACGTTGTTTTAGTTGTTGTTGTTTATTTTACGTTGTTGTTGTTTATATGACGTTGTTGTTGTTTACATTGTTGTTGTTGTTGTTTATTTGACGTTGTTGTTGTTGTTTATTTGACGTAGTTGTTGTTGATGATGTTGTTGTTGTTGTTGTTGTTGTTTATTTCACATTTTAGTTGTTATTGATGTTGTTGTTCTTATTGTTGTAGTTTATTTGACGTTGTTGTTGTTGTTTATTTGATGTTGTTGTTGTTTATATGTCGTTGTTGTTGTTTATTTGACATTGTTGTTGTTATTTATTTAACGTTGTTGTTATTGTTATTGTTTATTTGACGTTGTTGTTGTTGTTGTTTATTTGACGTTGTTATTGTTGTTTATTTGACGTTGTTTTTGTTATTTGACGTTGTTGTTGTTGTATTTGTTATTGTTGTTGTTGTTGCTTATTTGACGTTGTTGTTATTGTTGTTGTTTATTTGACGTTGTTGTTGATGTTGTTGTGGTTGTTGATGTTGTTGTTTTTGTTGTTGTTTATTTGACGTTGTTGTTGTTGTTGTTGTTGTTTATTTGACGTTGTTATTGTTGTTTATTTGACGTTGTTTTTGTTATTTTACTTTGTTGTTGTTGTTTATTTGACATTGTTGTTATTGTGGTTGTTTATTTGACATTGTTGTTGTTGTTGTTTATTTGACGTTGTTGTTGTTGTTGTTGTTTATTTGACGTTGTTGTTGTTGACGTTGTTGTTGTTGTTGTTGTTGTTGTTTATTTGACGTTGTTGTTGTTATTTATTTGACGTTGTTGTTGTTGTTGTTTATTTGACGTTGTTGTTGTTGTTATTGTTGTTGTTTATTTGACGTTGTTGTTGTTGTTTATTTGACGTTGTTGTTGTTGTTGTTTATTTGACGTTGTTGTTGTTGGTGTTTATTGGACGTTGTTGTTGTTTATTTGACGTTGTTGTTGTTATTGTTGTTGTTTATTTGACGTTGTTGTTGTTGTTGTTTATTTGATTTTGTTGTTGTTTATTTGACGTTGTTGTTGTTGTTGTTGTTTATTTGACATTGTTGTTGTTATTTATTTGACGTTGTTGTTATTGTTATTGTTTATTTGACGTTGTTGTTGTTGTTGTTTATTTGATGTTGTTGTTGTTTATTTGACGTTGTTGTTGTTGTTGTTGTTGTTGTTTATTTGACGTTGTTGTTGTTATTTATTTGACGTTGTTGTTATTGTTATTGTTTATTTGACGTTGTTGTTGTGGTTGTTGTTGTTTATTTGACGTTGTTATTGTTGTTTATTTGACGTTGTTTTTGTTATTTGACGTTGTTGTTGTTGTTGTATTTGTTAGTTGTTGTTGTTGCTTATTTGACGTTGTTGTTATTGTTGTTGTTTATTTGACGTTGTTGTTGATGTTGTTGTTTATTTGACATTGTTGTTGTTGTTGTTTATTTGACGTTGTTGTTGTTGTTGACGTTGTTGTTGTTGTTGTTTATTTAACGTTGTTGTTGTTGTTGTTTATTTGACGTTGTTGTTGTTGATGTTGTTGTTGTTGTTATTGTTTATTTAACGTTGTTGTTGTTGTTGTTTATTTGACGTTGTTGTTATTGTTGTTGTTTATTTGACGTTGTTGTTGTTGTTGTTGTTGTTGTTTATTTGACGTTGTTGTTGTTGTTGTTGACGTTGTTGTTGTTGTTGTTGTTGTTTATTTGACGTTGTTGTTGTTGTTGTTGACGTTGTTGGTGTTGTTGTTTATTTGACGTTGTTGTTGTTTATTTGACGTTGTTTTAGTTGTTGTTGTTTATTTTACGTTGTTGTTGTTTATATGACGTTGTTGTTGTTTACATTGTTGTTGTTGTTGTTTATTTGACGTTGTTGTTGTTGTTTATTTGACGTAGTTGTTGTTGATGATGTTGTTGTTGTTGTTGTTGTTGTTTATTTCACATTTTTGTTATTATTGATGTTGTTGTTGTTATTGTTGTAGTTTATTTGACGTTGTTGTTGTTGTTTATTTGATGTTGTTGTTGTTTATATGACGTTGTTGTTGTTTATTTGACGTTGTTGTTGTTATTTATTTAACGTTGTTGTTATTGTTATTGTTTATTTGACGTTGTTGTTGTTGTTGTTTATTTGACGTTGTTATTGTTGTTTATTTGACGTTGTTTTTGTTATTTGACGTTGTTGTTGTTGTTGTATTTGTTATTGTTGTTGCTTATTTGACGTTGTTGTTATTGTTGTTGTTTATTTGACGTTGTTGTTGATGTTGTTGTGGTTGTTGATGTTGTTGTTTTTGTTGTTGTTTATTTGACGTTGTTGTGGTTGTTGTTGTTGTTGTTTATTTGACGTTGTTGTTGTTGACGTTGTTGTTGTTGTTGTTGTTGTTGTTTATTTGACGTTGTTGTTGTTATTTATTTGACGTTGTTGTTGTTGTTGTTTATTTGACGTTGTTGTTGTTGTTATTGTTGTTGTTTATTTGACGTCGTTGTTGTTGTTTATTTGACGTTGTTGTTGTTGTTGTTTATTTGACGTTGTTGTTGTTGGTGTTTATTGGACGTTGTTGTTGTTGTTTATTTGAGGTTGTTGTTATTGTTATTGTTGTTGTTGTTTATTTGACGTTGTTGTTGTTGTTGTTTAATTGACATTGTTGTTGTTATTTATTTGACGTTGTTGTTATTGTTATTGTTTATTTGACGTTGTTGTTGTTGTTGTTTATTTGACGTTGTTATTGTTTTTATTTGACGTTGTTTTTGTTATTTGACGTTGTTATTGTTGTTGTATTTTTTATTGTTGTTGTTCTTGCTTATTTGACGTTGTTGTTATTGTTGTTGTTTATTTGACGTTGTTGTTGTTGTTGTTTATTTGACGTTGTTGTTGTTGTTGTTTATTTGACGTTGTTGTTGTTGTTGACGTTGTTGTTGTTGTTGTTATTGTTTATTTAACGTTGTTGTTGTTGTTGTTGTTTATTTGACGTTGTTGTTGTTGTTGACGTTGTTGTTGTTGTTGTTGTTGTTGTTTATTTTACGTTGTTGTTGTTGTTTATTTGACGTTGTTATTGTTGTTGTTTATTTGACGTTGTTGTTGTTGTTATTGTTGTTGTTTATTTTACGTTGTTGTTGTTGTTGTTGTTTATTTGACGTTGTTGTTGTTGTTGTTGTTTATTTGACGTTGTTGTTGTTGGTGTTTATTTGACGTTGTTGTTGTTGTTTATTTGACGTTGTTGTTATTGTTGTTTATTTGACGTTGTTATTGTTATTTGACGTTGTTGTTGTTGTTATTGTTGTTGTTGTTGTTTATTTGATGTTGTTGATGTTGTTGTTGTTTATTTGACGTTGTTGTTGTTATTGTTTATTTGACATTGTTGTTGTTGTTGTTGTTGTTGTTGTTTATTTGACATTGTTTTATCCGTTGGTTTTGTTGTTTATTTGACGTTGTTGTTGTTTATTTGACGTTGTTGTTGGTGTCGACGTTGTTGTTGTTGTTGTTGTTGTTTATTTGACGTTGTTGTTGTTGTTGTTTATTTGACGTTGTTGTTGTTGTTGACGTTGTTGTTGTTGTTGTTATTTATTTTATGTTGTTGTTGTTATTGTTGTTGTTGTTGTTGTTGTTTATTTGACGTTGTTGTTGTTGTTGTTTATTTAACGTTGTTGTTGTTGTTTATTTGACATTTTTGTTGTAATTGTTTATTTGACGGTGTTGTTGTTGTTTATTTGACGTTGTTGTTGTTGACGTTGTTGTTGTTGTTGTTGTTGTTGTTGTTTATTTGACGTTGTTGTTGTTGTTGACGTTGTTATTGTTGTTGTTTATTTGACGTTGTTGTTGTTGTTGTTGTTTATTTGACGTTGTTGTTGTTGTTGTTGTTGTTTATTTGACGTTGTTGTTGTTGTTTATTTGACGTTGTTGTTGTTGTTGACGTTGTTGTTGTTGTTGTTGTTTATTTGACGTTGTTGTTGTTGTTGTTGACGTTGTTGGTGTTATTGTTTATTTGACGTTGTTGTTGTTTATTTGACGTTGTTTTAGTAGTTGTTGTTTATTTTATGTTGTTGTTGTTTATTTGACGTTGTTGTTGTTGACATTGTTGTTGTTGTTCTTTATTTGATGTTGTTGTTGTTGTTTATTTGACGTAGTTGTTGTTGTTGACGTTGTTGTTGTTGTTGTATATTTCATGTATTTGTTGTTGTTGATGTTGTTGTTGTTTATTTGACGTTGTTGTTGTTGTTTATTTGACGTTGTTGTTGTTGCTTATTTGACGTTGTTGTTGTTATTGTTGTTGTTTATTTGACGTTGTTGTTGTTGTTGTTTATTTGATGTTGTTGTTGTTTATTTGACGTTGTTGTTGTTGTTGTTTATTTGACGTTGTTGTTGTTATTTATTTGACGTTGTTGTTATTGTTATTGTTTATTTTACGTTGTTGTTGTTGTTGTTTATTTGACGTTGTTATTGTTGTTTAGTTGACGTTGTTTTTGTTATTTGACGTTATTGTTGTTGTTGTATTTGTTAGTTGTTCTTGTTGCTTATTTGACGTTGTTGTTATTGTTATTGTTTATTTGACGTTGTTGTTGATGTTGTTGTTTATTTGACATTGTTGTTGTTGTTGTTTATTTGACGTTGTTGTTGTTGTTGACGTTGTTGTTGTTGTTGTTGTTGTTTATTTAACGTTGTTGTTGTTGTTGTTGTTTATTTGACGTTGTTGTTGTTGTTGATGTTGTTGTTGTTGTTATTGTTTATTTAACGTTGTTATTGTTGTTGTTTATTTGACGTTGTTGGTGTTGTTGTTGTTGTTTATTTGATGTTGTTGTTGTTGTTGTTGTTGTTGTTGTTTATTTGACGTTGTTGTTGTTGTTGACGTTGTTGTTGTTGTTGTTGTTGTTTATTTGACGTTGTTGTTGTTGTTGACGTTGTTGGTGTTGTTGTTTATTTAACGTTGTTGTTGTTTATTTGACGTTGTTTTAGTTGTTGTTGTTTATTTTACGTTGTTGTTGTTTATTTGACGTTGTTGTTGTTTACATTGTTGTTGTTGTTGTTTATTTGACGTTGTTGTTGTTTATTTGACGTAGTTGTTGTTGTTGACGTTGTTGTTGTTGTTGTTTATTTCACGTTTTTGTTGTTGTTGATGTTGTTATTGTTGTTGTTGTTGTTGATGTTGTTGTTGTGGTTGTTGTTTATTTGACGTTGTTGTTGTTGTTGAAGTTGTTGTTGTTGTTGTTTATTTGACGTTGTTGTTGTTGTTGTTGACGATGTTGGTGTTATTGTTTATTTGACGTTGTTTTAGTTGTTGTTGTTTATTTTACGTTGTTGTTGTTTATTTGACGTTGTTGTTGTTGACATTGTTGTTGTTGTTGTTTATTTGACGTTGTTGTTGTTGTTTATTTGACGTTGTTGTTGTTGTTGTTGTTTATTTTACGTTGTTTTTTCCGTTGGTTTTGTTGTTTATTTGACGTTGTTGTTGTTTATTTGACGTTGTTGTTGTTGTTTATTTGACGTTGTTATTGTTGTTTATTTGACGTTGTTTTTGTTATTTGACGTTATTGTTGTTGTTGTATTTGTTAGTTGTTCTTGTTGCTTATTTGACGTTGTTGTTATTGTTGTTGTTTATTTGACGTTGTTGTTGATGTTGTTGTTTATTTGACATTGTTGTTGTTGTTGTTTATTTGACGTTGTTGTTGTTGTTGACGTTGTTGTTGTTGTTGTTGTTGTTTATTTAACGTTGTTGTTGTTGTTGTTTATTTGACGTTGTTGTTGTTGTTGATGTTGTTGTTGTTGTTATTGTTTATTTAACGTTGTTGTTGTTGTTGTTTATTTGACGTTGTTGGTGTTGTTGTTGTTGTTGTTTATTTGATGTTGTTGTTGTTGTTGTTTATTTGACGTTGTTGTTGTTGTTGACGTTGTTGTTGTTGTTGTTGTTTATTTGACGTTGTTGTTGTTGACGTTGTTGGTGTTGTTGTTTATTTGACGTTGTTGTTGTTTATTTGACGTTGTTTTAGTTGTTGTTGTTTATTTTACGTTGTTGTTGTTTATTTGACGTTGTTGTTGTTTACATTGTTGTTGTTGTTGTTTATTTGACGTTGTTGTTGTTGTTTATTTGACGTAGTTGTTGTTGTTGACGTTGTTGTTGTTGTTGTTTATTTCACGTTTTTGTTGTTGTTGATGTTGTTGTTGTTGTTGTTGTTGTTGATGTTGTTGTTGTGGTTGTTGTTTATTTGACGTTGTTGTTGTTGCTAATTTGACGTTGTTGTTATTGTTGTTGTTTATTTGACGTTGTTGTTGTTGTTTATTTGATGTTGTTGTTGTTTATATGACGTTGTTGTTGTTGTTGTTTATTTGACGTTGTTATTATTGTTTATTTGACGTTGTTATTGTTGTTTATTTGACGTTGTTTTTGTTATTTGACGTTGTTGTTGTTGTTGTTGTTGTATTTGTTATTGTTGTTGTTG
>OX451740.1:461721096-461731096 GCA_948472305.1 Vicia faba
TGTTGACGTTGCTTATTTGACGTTGTTGTTATTGTTGTTGTTTATTTGTTGTTGTAGTTGTTGTTGTTGTTTATTTGACGTTGTTGTTGACGTTGTTATTGTTGTTGTTTATTTGACGTTGTTGTTGTTGTTGTTGTTTATTTGACGTTGTTGTTGTAGTTGTTGTTGTTGTTTATTTGACATTGTTGTTGTTGTTGTTTATTTGACGTTGTTGTTGTTGTTGACGTTGTTGTTTATTTGACGTTGTTGTTGTTATTGACGTTGTTATTGTTGTTGTTTATTTGACGTTGTTGTTGTTGTTGTTTATTTGACGTTGTTGTTGTTGTTGTCGTTTATTTGACGTTGTTGTTGTTGTTGTTTATTTGACGTTGTTGTTGTTGTTGACGTTGTTGTTGTTGTTGACGTTGTTGGTGTTATTGTTTATTTGACGTTGTTGTTGTTTATTTGACGTTGTTTTAGTAGTTATTGTTTATTTTACGTTGTTGTTGTTTATTTGACGTTGTTGTTGTTGACATTGTTGTTGTTGTTGTTTATTTGATGTTGTTGTTGTTTATTTGACGTAGTTGTTGTTGTTGACGTTGTTGTTGTTGTTGTTGTATATTTCACGTATTTGTTGTTGTTGATGTTGTTGTTGTTTATTTGACGTTGTTGTTGTTGTTTATTTGACGTTGTTGTTGTTTCTTATTTGACGTTGTTGTTGTTATTGTTGTTGTTTATTTGACGTTGTTGTTGTTGTTGTTTATTTGATGTTGTTGTTGTTTATTTGACGTTGTTGTTGTTGTTGTTGTTTATTTGACGTTGTTGTTGTTA
Organism: Vicia faba; assembly: GCA_948472305.1. Lineage (NCBI taxonomy): Eukaryota > Viridiplantae > Streptophyta > Magnoliopsida > Fabales > Fabaceae > Vicia > Vicia faba. The sequence continues at coordinate 461,721,907 of OX451740.1, forward strand.
TTTATTTGACGTTGTTGTTATTGTTATTGTTTATGTTACGTTGTTGTTGTTGTTGTTTATTTGACGTTGTTATTGTTGTTTATTTGACGTTGTTTTTGTTATTTGACGTTATTGTTGTTGTTGTATTTGTTAGTTGTTGTTGTTGCTTATTTGACGTTGTTGTTATTGTTGTTGTTTATTTGACGTTGTTGTTGATGTTGTTGTTTATTTGACATTGTTGTTGTTGTTGTTTATTTGACGTTGTTGTTGTTGTTGACGCTGTTGTTGTTGCTGTTGTTTATTTAACGTTGTTGTTGTTGTTGTTTATTTGACGTTGTTGTTGTTGTTGATGTTGTTGTTGTTGTTATTGTTTATTCAACGTTGTTGTTGTTGTTTATTTGACGTTGTTGTTGTTGTTGTTGTTGTTTATTTGACGTTGTTGTTGTTGACGTTGTTGGTGTTGTTGTTTATTTGACGTTGTTTTAGTTGTTGTTGTTTATTTTATGTTGTTGTTGTTTATTTGACGTTGTTGTTGTTTACATTGTTGTTGTTGTTGTTGTTTATTTGACGTTGTTGTTATTGTTTATTTGACGTAGTTGTTGTTGTTGACGTTGTTGTTGTTGTTGTTTATTTCACAATTTTTTTTTTGATGTTGTTGTTGTTGTTGTTGTTGATGTTGTTGTTGTGGTTGTTGTTTATTTGACGTTGTTGTTGTTGCTTATTTGACGTTGTTGTTATTGTTGTTGTTTATTTGACGTTGTTGTTGTTTATTTGATGTTGTTGTTGTTTATATGACGTTGTTGTTGTTGTTGTTGTTTATTTGACGTTGTTGTTGTTATTTATTTGACGTTGTTGTTATTGTTATTGTTTATTTGACGTTGTTGTTGTTGTTTATTTGACGTTGTTATTGTTGTTTATTTGACGTTGTTTTTGTTATTTGACGTTGTTGTTGTTGTATTTGTTATTGTTGTTGTTGTTGCTTATTTGACGTTGTTGTTGTTGTTGTTTATTTGACTTATTTGACGTTGTTGTTGTTGTTGTTGTTGTTTATTTGACGTTGTTTTAGTTGTTGTTGTTGCTTATTTGACTTATTTGACGTTGTTGTTGTTGTTGTTGTTTATTTGACGTTGTTGTTGTTGTTTATTTGACGTTGTTATTGTTGTTGACGTTGTTGTTGTTGTTGTTGTTGTTGTTTATTTAACGTTGTTGTTGTTGTTGTTGTTTATTTGACGTTGTTGTTGTTGTTGTTTATTTGACGTTGTTGTTGTTGTTGTTTATTTGACGGTGTTGTTGTTGTTTGTTATTTGACGTTGTTGTTGTTGTTGTTGTTTATTTGACGTTGTTGTTGTTGTTGACGTTGTTGTTGTTGTTGTTTATTTGACGTTGTTGTTGTTGTTGACGTTGTTGGTGTTATTGTTTATTTGACGTTGTTTTAGTTGTTGTTGTTTATTCTACGTTGTTGTTGTTTATTTGACGTTGTTGTTGTTGACATTGTTGTTGTTGTTGTTTATTTGACGTTGTTGTTGTTGTTTATTTGACGTGGTTGTTGTTGTTGATGTTGTTGTTGTTGTTGTTTATTTCACGTTTTTGTTGTTGTTGATGTTGTTGTTGTTGTTGTTTATTTGACGTTGTTGTTGTTGTTTATTTGACGCTGTTGTTGTTGCTTATTTGACGTTGTTGTTGTTATTGTTGTTGTTTATTTGACGTTGTTGTTGTTGTTTATTTGATGTTGTTGTTGTTTATATGACGTTGTTGTTGTTGTTGTTTATTTGACGTTGTTATTGTTGTTTATTTGACGTTGTTTTTATTGTTTGACGTTGTTGTTGTTGTTGTATTTGTTATTGTTGTTGTTGTTGCTTATTTGACGTTGTTGTTATTGTTGTTGTTTATTTGACGATGTAGTTGTTGTTGTTGTTTATTTGACGTTGTTGTTGTTGTTTATTTGACGTTGTTATTGTTGTTGACGTTGTTGTTGTTGTTGTTGTTTATTTAACATTGTTGTTGTTGTTGTTTATTTGACGTTGTTGTTGTTGTTGTTTATTTGACGTTGTTGTTGTTGTTTATTTGACAGTGTTGTTGTTGTTGTTTATTTGACGTTGTTGTTGTTGTTGTTGTTGTTGTTTATTTGACGTTGTTGTTGTTGTTGACGTTGTTGTTGTTGTTGTTTATTTGACGTTGTTGTTGTTGTTGTTTATTTTACGTTGTTGTTGTTTATTTGACGTTGTTGTTGTTGACATTGTTGTTGTTGTTGTTTATTTGACGTTGTTGTTGTTGTTTATTTGACGTGGTTGTTGTTGTTGATGTTGTTGTTGTTGCTGTTGTTGTTTATTTCACGTTTTTATTGTTGTTGTTGATGTTGTTGTTGTTGTTGTTTATTTGACGTTGTTGTTGTTGTTGTTTATTTGACGCTGTTGTTGTTGCTTATTTGACGTTGTTGTTGTTATTGTTGTTGTTTATTTGACGTTGTTGTTTTTTTTTTTTAATGTTGTCGTTGTTTATTTGACGTTGTTGTTGTTGTTTATTTGACGTTGTTGTTGTTATTTATTTGACGTTGTTGTTATTGTTATTGTTTATTTGACGTTGTTGTTGTTGTTGTTGACGTTGTTGTTGTTGTTGTTGATGTTGTTGTTGTTGTTGTTGTTTATCTGACGTTGTTGTTGTTGTTGTTTATTTGACGTTGTTAATGTTGTTGTTTATTTGACGGTGTTGTTGTTGTTGTTTATTTGACGTTGTTGTTGTTGTTGTTGTTATTGTTGTTTATTTGACGTTGTTGTTGTTGTTGTTGACATTGTTGTTGTTGTTGTTGTTGACGTTGTTGGTCTTGTTGTTTTTTTGACGTTGTTGTTGTTTATTTGACGTTGTTTTAGTTGTTGTTGTTTATTTTACGTTGTTGTTGTTTATTTGACATTGTTGTTGTTGACATTGTTGTTGTTGTTGTTTATTTGACGTTGTTGTTGTTGTTTATTTGACGTTGTTGTTTTTGTTGACGTTGTTGTTGTTGTTGTTTATTACACGTTTTTGTTGTTGTTGGTGTTGGTGTTGTTGTTGATGTTGTTGTTGTTGTTGTTTATTTGACGTTGTTGTTTTTTCTTATTTGACGTTGTTGTTGTTATTGTTGTTGTTTATTTGACGTTGTTGTTGTTGTTGTTGTTTATTTGATGTTGTTGTTGTTTATTTGACGTTGTTGTTGTTGTTTATTTGACGTTGTTGTTGTTATTTACTTGACGTTGTTGTTATTGTTATTGTTTATTTGACGTTGTTGTTGTTGTTGTTGTTTATTTGACGTTGTTGTTGTTGTATTTGTTAGTTGTTGTTGTTTCTTATTTGACGTTGTTGTTATTGTTGTTGTTTATTCGACGTTGTTGTTGATGTTGTTGTTTATTTGACATTGTTGTTGTTGTTGTTTATTTGACGTTGTTGTTGTTGTTGACGCTGTTGTTGTTGTTGTTGTTTATTTAACGTTGTTGTTGTTGTTGTTTATTTGACGTTGTTGTTGTTGTTGATGTTGTTGTTGTTGTTATTGTTTATTCAACGTTGCTGTTGTTGTTTATTTGACGTTGTTGTTGTTGTTGTTGTTGTTGTTTATTTGACGTTGCTGTTGTTGTTGTTGTTTATTTGATGTTGTTGTTGTTGTTGACGTTGTTGTTGTTGTTGTTGTTGTTTTTTATTTGACGTTGTTGTTGTTGTTGACGTTGTTGGTGTTGTTGTTTATTTGACGTTGTTTTAGTTGTTGTTGTTTATTTTACGTTGTTGTTGTTTATTTGACGTTGTTGTTGTTTACATTGTTGTTGTTGTTGTTTATTTGACGTTGTTGTTGTTGTTTATTTGACGTAGTTGTTGTTGTTGACGTTGTTGTTGTTGTTTATTTCACGTTTTTGTTGTTGTTGATGTTGTTGTTGATGTTGTTGTTGTTGTTGTTGTTGATGTTGTTGTTGTGGTTGTTGTTTATTTGACGTTGTTGTTGTTGCTTATTTGACGTTGTTGTTATTGTTGTTGTTTATTTGACGTTGTTGTTGTTGTTTATTTGATGTTGTTGTTGTTTATATGACGTTGTTGTTGTTGTTTATTTGACGTTGTTGTTGTTATTTATTTGACGTTGTTGTTATTGTTATTGTTTATTTGACGTTGTTGTTGTTGTTTATTTGACGTTGTTATTGTTTTTTATTTGACGTTGTTTTTGTTATTTGACGTTGTTGTTGTTGTTGTTGTTGTATTTGTTATTGTTGTTGTTGTTGCTTATTTGACGTTGTTGTTATTGTTGTTGTTTATTTGACGATGTTGTTGTTGTTGTTTATTTGACGTTGTTGTTGTTGTTTATTTGACGTTGTTATTGTTGTTGACGTTGTTGTTGTTGTTGATGTTTATTTAACGTTGTTGTTGTTGTTGTTGTTTATTTGAAGTTGTTGTTGTTGTTGTTTATTTGACGTTGTTGTTGTTGTTTTTTATTTGACGGTGTTGTTGTTGTTGTTTATTTGACGTTGTTGATGTTGTTATTGTTGTTTATTTGACGTTGTTGTTGTTGTTGACGTTGTTGTTGTTGTTGTTTATTTGACGTTGTTGTTGTTGTTGACGTTGTTGGTGTTATTGTTTATTTGACGTTGTTTTAGTTGTTGTTGTTTATTCTACGTTGTTGTTGTTTATTTGACGTTGTTGTTGTTGACATTGTTGTTGTTGTTGTTTATTTGACGTTGTTGTTGTTGTTTATTTGACGTGGTAGTTGTTGTTGATGTTGTTGTTGTTGTTGTTGTTTATTTCACGTTTTTGTTGTTGTTGATGTTGTTGTTGTTGTTGTTTATTTGACGTTGTTGTTGTTGTTTATTTGACGCTGTTGTTGTTGCTTATTTGACGTTGTTGTTGTTATTGTTGTTGTTTATTTGACGTTGTTGTTGTTGTTTATTTGATGTTGTTGTTGTTTATATGACGTTGTTGTTGTTGTTGTTGTTGTTTATTTGACGTTGTTATTGTTGTTTATTTGACGTTGTTTTTGTTATTTGACGTTGTTGTTGTTGTTGTATTTGTTATTGTTGTTGTTGTTGCTTATTTGATGTTGTTGTTATTGTTGTTGTTTATTTGACGATGTAGTTGTTGTTGTTGTTTATTTGACGTTGTTGTTGTTGTTTATTTGACGTTGTTATTGTTGTTGACGTTGTTGTTGTTGTTGTTGTTTATTTAACGTTGTTGTTGTTGTTGTTTATTTGACGTTGTTGTTGTTGTTGTTTATTTGACGTTGTTGTTGTTGTTTATTTGACATTGTTGTTGTTGTTGTTTATTTGACGTTGTTGTTGTTGTTGACGTTGTTGTTTATTTGACGTTGTTGTTGTTATTGACGTTGTTGTTGTTGTTGTTTATTTGACGTTGTTGTTGTTGTTGTTTATTTGACGTTGTTGTTGTTGTTGTTGTCGTTTATTTGACGTTGTTGTTGTTGTTGTTTATTTGACGTTGTTTTGTTGTTGACGTTGTTGTTGTTGTTGACGTTGTTGGTGTTATTGTTTATTTGACGTTGTTGTTGTTTATTTGACGTTGTTTTAGTAGTTATTGTTTATTTTACGTTGTTGTTGTTTATTTGACGTTGTTGTTGTTGACATTGTTGTTGTTGTTGTTTATTTGATGTTGTTGTTGTTTATTTGACGTAGTTGTTGTTGTTGACGTTGTTGTTGTTGTTGTATATTTCACGTATTTGTTGTTGTTGATGTTGTTGTTGTTTATTTGACGTTGTTGTTGTTGTTTATTTGACGTTGTTGTTGTTTCTTATTTGACGTTGTTGTTGTTATTGTTGTTGTTTATTTGACGTTGTTGTTGTTGTTGTTTATTTGATGTTGTTGTTGTTTATTTGACGTTGTTGTTGTTGTTGTTGTTTATTTGACGTTGTTGTTGTTATTTATTTGACTTTGTTGTTATTGTTATTGTTTATGTTACGTTGTTGTTGTTGTTGTTTATTTGACGTTGTTATTGTTGTTTATTTGACGTTGTTTTTGTTATTTGACGTTATTGTTGTTGTTGTATTTGTTAGTTGTTGTTGTTGCTTATTTGACGTTGTTGTTATTGTTGTTGTTTATTTGACGTTGTTGTTGATGTTGTTGTTTATTTGACATTGTTGTTGTTGTTGTTTATTTGACGTTGTTGTTGTTGTTGACGCTGTTGTTGTTGTTGTTGTTTATTTAACGTTGTTGTTGTTGTTGTTTATTTGACGTTGTTGTTGTTGTTGATGTTGTTGTTGTTGTTATTGTTTATTCAACGTTGTTGTTGTTGTTTATTTGACGTTGTTGTTGTTGTTGTTGTTGTTTATTTGACGTTGTTGTTGTTGACGTTGTTGGTGTTGTTGTTTATTTGACGTTGTTTTAGTTGTTGTTGTTTATTTTACGTTGTTGTTGTTTATTTGACGTTGTTGTTGTTTACATTGTTGTTGTTGTTGTTGTTTATTTGACGTTGTTGTTATTGTTTATTTGACGTAGTTGTTGTTGTTGACGTTGTTGTTGTTGTTGTTTATTTCACAATTTTTTTTTTGATGTTGTTGTTGTTGTTGTTGTTGATGTTGTTGTTGTGGTTGTTGTTTATTTGACGTTGTTGTTGTTGCTTATTTGACGTTGTTGTTATTGTTGTTGTTTATTTGACGTTGTTGTTGTTTATTTGATGTTGTTGTTGTTTATATGACGTTGTTGTTGTTGTTGTTTATTTGACGTTGTTGTTGTTATTTATTTGACGTTGTTGTTATTGTTATTGTTTATTTGACGTTGTTGTTGTTGTTTATTTGACGTTGTTTTTGTTATTTGACGTTGTTGTTGTTGTTGTATTTGTTATTGTTGTTGTTGTTGCTTATTTGACGTTGTTGTTGTTGTTGTTTATTTGACTTATTTGACGTTGTTGTTGTTGTTGTTGTTGTTTATTTGACGTTGTTTTAGTTGTTGTTGTTGCTTAGTTGACTTATTTGACGTTGTTGTTGTTGTTGTTGTTTATTTGACGTTGTTGTTGTTGTTTATTTGACGTTGTTATTGTTGTTGACGTTGTTGTTGTTGTTGTTGTTGTTTATTTAACGTTGTTGTTGTTGTTGTTGTTTATTTGACGTTGTTGTTGTTGTTGTTTATTTGACGTTGTTGTTGTTGTTGTTTATTTGACGGTGTTGTTGTTGTTTGTTATTTGACGTTGTTGTTGTTGTTGTTGTTTATTTGACGTTGTTGTTGTTGTTGACGTTGTTGTTGTTGTTGTTTATTTGACGTTGTTGTTGTTGTTGACGTTGTTGGTGTTATTGTTTATTTGACGTTGTTTTAGTTGTTGTTGTTTATTCTACGTTGTTGTTGTTTATTTGACGTTGTTGTTGTTGACATTGTTGTTGTTGTTGTTTATTTGACGTTGTTGTTGTTGTTTATTTGACGTGGTTGTTGTTGTTGATGTTGTTGTTGTTGTTGTTTATTTCACGTTTTTGTTGTTGTTGATGTTGTTGTTGTTGTTGTTTATTTGACGTTGTTGTTGTTGTTTATTTGACGCTGTTGTTGTTGCTTATTTGACGTTGTTGTTGTTATTGTTGTTGTTTATTTGACGTTGTTGTTGTTGTTTATTTGATGTTGTTGTTGTTTATATGACGTTGTTGTTGTTGTTGTTTATTTGACGTTGTTATTGTTGTTGACGTTGTTGGTGTTGTTGTTTATTTGACGTTGTTGTTGTTGTTGACGTTGTTGGTGTTGTTGTTTATTTGACGTTGTTTTAGTTGTTGTTGTTTATTTTACGTTGTTGTTGTTTATTTGACGTTGTTGTTGTTTACATTGTTGTTGTTGTTGTTTATTTGACGTTGTTGTTGTTGTTTATTTGACGTAGTTGTTGTTGTTGACGTTGTTGTTGTTGTTTATTTCACGTTTTTGTTGTTGTTGATGTTGTTGTTGATGTTGTTGTTGTTGTTGTTGTTGATGTTGTTGTTGTGGTTGTTGTTTATTTGACGTTGTTGTTGTTGCTTATTTGACGTTGTTGTTATTGTTGTTGTTTATTTGACGTTGTTGTTGTTGTTTATTTGATGTTGTTGTTGTTTATATGACGTTGTTGTTGTTGTTGTTTATTTGACGTTGTTGTTGTTATTTATTTGACGTTGTTGTTATTGTTATTGTTTATTTGACGTTGTTGTTGTTGTTTATTTGACGTTGTTATTGTTGTTTATTTGACGTTGTTTTTGTTATTTGACGTTGTTGTTGTTGTTGTTGTTGTATTTGTTATTGTTGTTGTTGTTGCTTATTTGACGTTGTTGTTATTGTTGTTGTTTATTTGACGATGTTGTTGTTGTTGTTTATTTGACGTTGTTGTTGTTGTTTATTTGACGTTGTTATTGTTGTTGACGTTGTTGTTGTTGTTGATGTTTATTTAACGTTGTTGTTGTTGTTGTTGTTTATTTGAAGTTGTTGTTGTTGTTGTTTATTTGACGTTGTTGTTGTTGTTTTTTATTTGACGGTGTTGTTGTTGTTGTTTATTTGACGTTGTTGATGTTGTTATTGTTGTTTATTTGACGTTGTTGTTGTTGTTGACGTTGTTGTTGTTGTTGTTTATTTGACGTTGTTGTTGTTGTTGACGTTGTTGGTGTTATTGTTTATTTGACGTTGTTTTAGTTGTTGTTGTTTATTCTACGTTGTTGTTGTTTATTTGACGTTGTTGTTGTTGACATTGTTGTTGTTGTTGTTTATTTGACGTTGTTGTTGTTGTTTATTTGACGTGGTAGTTGTTGTTGATGTTGTTGTTGTTGTTGTTGTTTATTTCACGTTTTTGTTGTTGTTGATGTTGTTGTTGTTGTTGTTTATTTGACGTTGTTGTTGTTGTTTATTTGACGCTGTTGTTGTTGCTTATTTGACGTTGTTGTTGTTATTGTTGTTGTTTATTTGACGTTGTTGTTGTTGTTTATTTGATGTTGTTGTTGTTTATATGACGTTGTTGTTGTTGTTGTTGTTGTTTATTTGACGTTGTTATTGTTGTTTATTTGACGTTGTTTTTGTTATTTGACGTTGTTGTTGTTGTTGTATTTGTTATTGTTGTTGTTGTTGCTTATTTGATGTTGTTGTTATTGTTGTTGTTTATTTGACGATGTAGTTGTTGTTGTTGTTTATTTGACGTTGTTGTTGTTGTTTATTTGACGTTGTTATTGTTGTTGACGTTGTTGTTGTTGTTGTTTATTTAACGTTGTTGTTGTTGTTGTTTATTTGACGTTGTTGTTGTTGTTGTTTATTTGACGTTGTTGTTG
>OX451740.1:461733596-461738596 GCA_948472305.1 Vicia faba
GTTGTTGTTGTGGTTGTTGTTTATTTGACGTTGTTGTTGTTGCTTATTTGACGTTGTTGTTATTGTTGTTGTTTATTTGACGTTGTTGTTGTTTATTTGATGTTGTTGTTGTTTATATGACATTGTTGTTGTTGTTGTTTATTTGACGTTGTTGTTGTTATTTATTTGACGTTGTTGTTATTGTTATTGTTTATTTGACGTTGTTGTTGTTGTTTATTTGACGTTGTTTTTGTTATTTGACGTTGTTGTTGTTGTTGTATTTGTTATTGTTGTTGTTGTTGCTTATTTGACGTTGTTGTTGTTGTTGTTTATTTGACTTATTTGACGTTGTTGTTGTTGTTGTTGTTGTTTATTTGACGTTGTTTTAGTTGTTGTTGTTGCTTAGTTGACTTATTTGACGTTGTTGTTGTTGTTGTTGTTTATTTGACGTTGTTGTTGTTGTTTATTTGACGTTGTTATTGTTGTTGACGTTGTTGTTGTTGTTGTTGTTGTTTATTTAACGTTGTTGTTGTTGTTGTTGTTTATTTGACGTTGTTGTTGTTGTTGTTTATTTGACGTTGTTGTTGTTGTTGTTTATTTGACGGTGTTGTTGTTGTTTGTTATTTGACGTTGTTGTTGTTGTTGTTGTTTATTTGACGTTGTTGTTGTTGTTGACGTTGTTGTTGTTGTTGTTTATTTGACGTTGTTGTTGTTGTTGACGTTGTTGGTGTTATTGTTTATTTGACGTTGTTTTAGTTGTTGTTGTTTATTCTACGTTGTTGTTGTTTATTTGACGTTGTTGTTGTTGACATTGTTGTTGTTGTTGTTTATTTGACGTTGTTGTTGTTGTTTATTTGACGTGGTTGTTGTTGTTGATGTTGTTGTTGTTGTTGTTTATTTCACGTTTTTGTTGTTGTTGATGTTGTTGTTGTTGTTGTTTATTTGACGTTGTTGTTGTTGTTTATTTGACGCTGTTGTTGTTGCTTATTTGACGTTGTTGTTGTTATTGTTGTTGTTTATTTGACGTTGTTGTTGTTGTTTATTTGATGTTGTTGTTGTTTATATGACGTTGTTGTTGTTGTTGTTTATTTGACGTTGTTATTGTTGTTTATTTGACGTTGTTTTTATTGTTTGACGTTGTTGTTGTTGTTGTATTTGTTATTGTTGTTGTTGTTGCTTATTTGACGTTGTTGTTATTGTTGTTGTTTATTTGACGATGTAGTTGTTGTTGTTGTTTATTTGACGTTGTTGTTGTTGTTTATTTGACGTTGTTATTGTTGTTGACGTTGTTGTTGTTGTTGTTGTTTATTTAACGTTGTTGTTGTTGTTGTTTATTTGACGTTGTTGTTGTTGTTGTTTATTTGACGTTGTTGTTGTTGTTTATTTGACAGTGTTGTTGTTGTTGTTTATTTGACGTTGTTGTTGTTGTTGTTGTTGTTGTTGTTGTTTATTTGACGTTGTTGTTGTTGTTGACGTTGTTGTTGTTGTTGTTTATTTGACGTTGTTGTTGTTGTTGTTTATTTTACGTTGTTGTTGTTTATTTGACGTTGTTGTTGTTGACATTGTTGTTGTTGTTGTTTATTTGACGTTGTTGTTGTTGTTTATTTCACGTTTTTGTTGTTGTTGATGTTGTTGTTGTTGTTGTTTATTTGACGTTGTTGTTGTTGTTTATTTGACGCTGTTGTTGTTGCTTATTTGACGTTGTTGTTGTTATTGTTGTTGTTTATTTGACGTTGTTGTTGTTGTTTATTTGATGTTGTTGTTGTTTATATGACGTTGTTGTTGTTGTTGTTGTTGTTTATTTGACGTTGTTATTGTTGTTTATTTGACGTTGTTTTTGTTATTTGACGTTGTTGTTGTTGTTGTATTTGTTATTGTTGTTGTTGTTGCTTATTTGATGTTGTTGTTATTGTTGTTGTTTATTTGACGATGTAGTTGTTGTTGTTGTTTATTTGACGTTGTTGTTGTTGTTTATTTGACGTTGTTATTGTTGTTGACGTTGTTGTTGTTGTTGTTGTTTATTTAACGTTGTTGTTGTTGTTGTTTATTTGACGTTGTTGTTGTTGTTTATTTGACGTTGTTGTTGTTGTTTATTTGACATTGTTGTTGTTGTTGTTTATTTGACGTTGTTGTTGTTGTTGACGTTGTTGTTTATTTGACGTTGTTGTTGTTATTGACGTTGTTGTTGTTGTTGTTTATTTGACGTTGTTGTTGTTGTTGTTTATTTGACGTTGTTGTTGTTGTTGTTGTCGTTTATTTGACGTTGTTGTTGTTGTTGTTTATTTGACGTTGTTGTTGTTGTTGACGTTGTTGTTGTTGTTGACGTTGTTGGTGTTATTGTTTATTTGACGTTGTTGTTGTTTATTTGACGTTGTTTTAGTAGTTATTGTTTATTTTACGTTGTTGTTGTTTATTTCACGTTGTTGTTGTTGACATTGTTGTTGTTGTTGTTTATTTGATGTTGTTGTTGTTTATTTGACGTAGTTGTTGTTGTTGACGTTGTTGTTGTTGTTGTATATTTCACGTATTTGTTGTTGTTGATGTTGTTGTTGTTTATTTGACGTTGTTGTTGTTGTTTATTTGACGTTGTTGTTGTTTCTTATTTGACGTTGTTGTTGTTATTGTTGTTGTTTATTTGACGTTGTTGTTGTTGTTGTTTATTTGATGTTGTTGTTGTTTATTTGACGTTGTTGTTGTTGTTGTTGTTTATTTGACGTTGTTGTTGTTATTTATTTGACGTTGTTGTTATTGTTATTGTTTATGTTACGTTGTTGTTGTTGTTGTTTATTTGACGTTGTTATTGTTGTTTATTTGACGTTGTTTTTGTTATTTGACGTTATTGTTGTTGTTGTATTTGTTAGTTGTTGTTGTTGCTTATTTGACGTTGTTGTTATTGTTGTTGTTTATTTGACGTTGTTGTTGATGTTGTTGTTTATTTGACATTGTTGTTGTTGTTGTTTATTTGACGTTGTTGTTGTTGTTGACGCTGTTGTTGTTGTTGTTGTTTATTTAACGTTGTTGTTGTTGTTGTTTATTTGACGTTGTTGTTGTTGTTGATGTTGTTGTTGTTGTTATTGTTTATTCAACGTTGTTGTTGTTGTTTATTTGACGTTGTTGTTGTTGTTGTTGTTGTTTATTTGACGTTGTTGTTGTTGACGTTGTTGGTGTTGTTGTTTATTTGACGTTGTTTTAGTTGTTGTTGTTTATTTTACGTTGTTGTTGTTTATTTGACGTTGTTGTTGTTTACATTGTTGTTGTTGTTGTTGTTTATTTGACGTTGTTGTTATTGTTTATTTGACGTAGTTGTTGTTGTTGACGTTGTTGTTGTTGTTGTTTATTTCACAATTTTTTTTTTGATGTTGTTGTTGTTGTTGTTGTTGATGTTGTTGTTGTGGTTGTTGTTTATTTGACGTTGTTGTTGTTGCTTATTTGACGTTGTTGTTATTGTTGTTGTTTATTTGACGTTGTTGTTGTTTATTTGATGTTGTTGTTGTTTATATGACGTTGTTGTTGTTGTTGTTTATTTGACGTTGTTGTTGTTATTTATTTGACGTTGTTGTTATTGTTATTGTTTATTTGACGTTGTTGTTGTTGTTTATTTGACGTTGTTATTGTTGTTTATTTGACGTTGTTTTTGTTATTTGACGTTGTTGTTGTTGTTGTATTTGTTATTGTTGTTGTTGTTGCTTATTTGACGTTGTTGTTGTTGTTGTTTATTTGACTTATTTGACGTTGTTGTTGTTGTTGTTGTTTATTTGACGTTGTTTTAGTTGTTGTTGTTGCTTATTTGACTTATTTGACGTTGTTGTTGTTGTTGTTGTTTATTTGACGTTGTTGTTGTTGTTTATTTGACGTTGTTATTGTTGTTGACGTTGTTGTTGTTGTTGTTGTTGTTTATTTAACGTTGTTGTTGTTGTTGTTGTTTATTTGACGTTGTTGTTGTTGTTGTTTATTTGACGTTGTTGTTGTTGTTGTTTATTTGACGGTGTTGTTGTTGTTTGTTATTTGACGTTGTTGTTGTTGTTGTTTATTTGACGTTGTTGTTGTTGTTGACGTTGTTGTTGTTGTTGTTTATTTGACGTTGTTGTTGTTGTTGACGTTGTTGGTGTTATTTTTTATTTGACGTTGTTTTAGTTGTTGTTGTTTATTCTACGTTGTTGTTGTTTATTTGACGTTGTTGTTGTTGACATTGTTGTTGTTGTTGTTTATTTGACGTTGTTGTTGTTGTTTATTTGACGTGGTTGTTGTTGTTGATGTTGTTGTTGTTGTTGTTTATTTCACGTTTTTGTTGTTGTTGATGTTGTTGTTGTTGTTGTTTATTTGACGTTGTTGTTGTTGTTTATTTGACGCTGTTGTTGTTGCTTATTTGACGTTGTTGTTGTTATTGTTGTTGTTTATTTGACGTTGTTGTTGTTGTTTATTTGATGTTGTTGTTGTTTATATGACGTTGTTGTTGTTGTTGTTTATTTGACGTTGTTATTGTTGTTTATTTGACGTTGTTTTTATTGTTTGACGTTGTTGTTGTTGTTGTATTTGTTATTGTTGTTGTTGTTGCTTATTTGACGTTGTTGTTATTGTTGTTGTTTATTTGACGATGTAGTTGTTGTTGTTGTTTATTTGACGTTGTTGTTGTTGTTTATTTGACGTTGTTATTGTTGTTGACGTTGTTGTTGTTGTTGTTGTTTATTTAACGTTGTTGTTGTTGTTGTTTATTTGACGTTGTTGTTGTTGTTTATTTGACGTTGTTGTTGTTGTTTATTTGACAGTGTTGTTGTTGTTGTTTAATTGACGTTGTTGTTGTTGTTGTTGTTGTTGTTTATTTGACGTTGTTGTTGTTGTTGACGTTGTTGTTGTTGTTGTTTATTTGACGTTGTTGTTGTTGTTGTTTATTTTACGTTGTTGTTGTTTATTTGACGTTGTTGTTGTTGACATTGTTGTTGTTGTTGTTTATTTGACGTTGTTGTTGTTGTTTATTTGACGTGGTTGTTGTTGTTGATGTTGTTGTTGTTGCTGTTGTTGTT
>OX451740.1:461743596-461781096 GCA_948472305.1 Vicia faba
GTTGTTTATTTGACGTTGTTGTTGTTGTTTATTTGACGCTGTTGTTGTTGCTTATTTGACGTTGTTGTTGTTATTGTTGTTGTTTATTTGACGTTGTTGTTGTTGTTTATTTGATGTTGTTGTTGTTTATATGACATTGTTGTTGTTGTTGTTGTTGTTTATTTGACGTTGTTATTGTTGTTTATTTGACGTTGTTTTTGTTATTTGACGTTGTTGTTGTTGTTGTATTTGTTATTGTTGTTGTTGTTGCTTATTTGATGTTGTTGTTATTGTTGTTGTTTATTTGACGATGTAGTTGTTGTTGTTGTTTATTTGACATTGTTGTTGTTGTTTATTTGACGTTGTTATTGTTGTTGACGTTGTTGTTGTTGTTGTTGTTTATTTAACGTTGTTGTTGTTGTTTATTTGACGTTGTTGTTGTTGTTGTTTATTTGACGTTGTTGTTGTTGTTTATTTGACAGTGTTGTTGTTGTTGTTTATTTGACGTTGTTGTTGTTGTTGTTGTTGTTTATTTGACGTTGTTGTTGTTGTTGACGTTGTTGTTGTTGTTGTTTATTTGACGTTGTTGTTGTTGTTGTTTATTTTACGTTGTTGTTGTTTATTTGACGTTGTTGTTGTTGACATTGTTGTTGTTGTTGTTTATTTGACGTTGTTGTTGTTGTTTATTTGACGTGGTTGTTGTTGTTGATGTTGTTGTTGTTGCTGTTGTTGTTTATTTCACGTTTTTATTGTTGTTGTTGATGTTGTTGTTGTTGTTGTTTATTTGACGTTGTTGTTGTTGTTGTTTATTTGACGCTGTTGTTGTTGCTTATTTGACGTTGTTGTTGTTATTGTTGTTGTTTATTTGACGTTGTTGTTGTTTTTTTTTAATGTTGTCGTTGTTTATTTGACGTTGTTGTTGTTATTTATTTGACGTTGTTGTTATTGTTATTGTTTATTTGACGTTGTTGTTGTTGTTGTTGACGTTGTTGTTGTTGTTGTTGACGTTGTTGTTGTTGTTGTTGTTGTTGTTTATCTGACGTTGTTGTTGTTGTTGTTTATTTGACGTTGTTAATGTTGTTGTTTATTTGACGGTGTTGTTGTTGTTGTTTATTTGACGTTGTTGTTGTTGTTGTTATTGTTGTTTATTTGACGTTGTTGTTGTTGTTGACATTGTTGTTGTTGTTGTTGTTGACGTTGTTGGTCTTGTTGTTTTTTTGACGTTGTTGTTGTTTATTTGACGTTGTTTTAGTTGTTGTTGTTTATTTTACGTTGTTGTTGTTTATTTGACATTGTTGTTGTTGACATTGTTGTTGTTGTTGTTTATTTGACGTTGTTGTTGTTGTTTATTTGACGTTGTTGTTTTTGTTGACGTTGTTGTTGTTTTTGTTTATTACACGTTTTTGTTGTTGTTGGTGTTGGTGTTGTTGTTGATGTTGTTGTTGTTGTTGTTTATTTGACGTTGTTGTTTTTTCTTATTTGACGTTGTTGTTGTTATTGTTGTTGTTTATTTGACGTTGTTGTTGTTGTTGTTGTTGTTTATTTGATGTTGTTGTTGTTTATTTGACGTTGTTGTTGTTGTTTATTTGACGTTGTTGTTGTTATTTACTTGACGTTGTTGTTATTGTTATTGTTTATTTGACGTTGTTGTTGTTGTTGTTGTTGTTTATTTGACGTTGTTGTTGTTGTTGTATTTGTTAGTTGTTGTTGTTTCTTATTTGACGTTGTTGTTATTGTTGTTGTTTATTTGACGTTGTTGTTGATGTTGTTGTTGATGTTGTTGTTTATTTGACATTGTTGTTGTTGTTGTTTATTTGACGTTGTTGTTGTTGTTGACGCTGTTGTTGTTGTTGTTGTTTATTTAACGTTGTTGTTGTTGTTGTTTATTTGACGTTGTTGTTGTTGATGTTGTTGTTGTTGTTATTGTTTATTCAACGTTGTTGTTGTTGTTTATTTGACGTTGTTTTTGTTGTTGTTGTTGTTGTTTATTTGACGTTGCTGTTGTTGTTGTTGTTTATTTGACGTTGTTGTTGTTGTTGACGTTGTTGTTGTTGTTGTTGTTGTTTTTTATTTGACGTTGTTGTTGTTGTTGACGTTGTTGGTGTTGTTGTTTATTTGACGTTGTTTTAGTTGTTGTTGTTTATTTTACGTTGTTGTTGTTTATTTGACGTTGTTGTTGTTTACATTGTTGTTGTTGTTGTTTATTTGACGTTGTTGTTGTTGTTTATTTGACGTAGTTGTTGTTGTTGACGTTGTTGTTGTTGTTTATTTCACGTTTTTGTTGTTGTTGATGTTGTTGTTGATGTTGTTGTTGTTGTTGTTGTTGATGTTGTTGTTGTGGTTGTTGTTTATTTGACGTTGTTGTTGTTGCTTATTTGACGTTGTTGTTATTGTTGATGTTTATTTGACGTTGTTGTTGTTGTTTATTTGATGTTGTTGTTGTTTATATGACGTTGTTGTTGTTGTTGTTTATTTGACGTTGTTGTTGTTATTTATTTGACGTTGTTGTTATTGTTATTGTTTATTTGACGTTGTTGTTGTTGTTTATTTGACGTTGTTATTGTTGTTTATTTGACGTTGTTTTTGTTATTTGACGTTGTTGTTGTTGTTGTTGTATTTGTTATTGTTGTTGTTGTTGCTTATTTGACGTTGTTGTTATTGTTGTTGTTTATTTGACGATGTTGTTGTTGTTGTTTATTGGACGTTGTTGTTGTTGTTTATTTGACGTTGTTATTGTTGTTGACGTTGTTGTTGTTGTTGATGTTTACTTAACGTTGTTGTTGTTGTTGTTGTTTATTTGAAGTTGTTGTTGTTGTTGTTGTTTATTTGACGTTGTTGTTGTTGTTGTTTATTTGACGGTGTTGTTGTTGTTGTTTATTTGACGTTGTTGATGTTGTTATTGTTGTTTATTTGACGTTGTTGTTGTTGTTGACGTTGTTGTTGTTGTTGTTTATTTGACGTTGTTGTTGTTGTTGACGTTGTTGGTGTTATTGTTTATTTGACGTTGTTTTAGTTGTTGTTGTTTATTCTACGTTGTTGTTGTTTATTTGACGTTGTTGTTGTTGACATTGTTGTTGTTGTTGTTTATTTGACGTTGTTGTTGTTGTTTATTTGACGTGGTAGTTGTTGTTGATGTTGTTGTTGTTGTTGTTGTTTATTTCACGTTTTTGTTGTTGTTGATGTTGTTGTTGTTGTTGTTTATTTGACGTTGTTGTTGTTGTTTATTTGACGCTGTTGTTGTTGCTTATTTGACGTTGTTGTTGTTATTGTTGTTGTTTATTTGACGTTGTTGTTGTTGTTTATTTGATGTTGTTGTTGTTTATATGACGTTGTTGATGTTGTTGTTGTTGTTTATTTGACGTTGTTATTGTTGTTTATTTGACGTTGTTTTTGTTATTTGACGTTGTTGTTGTTGTTGTATTTGTTATTGTTGTTGTTGTTGCTTATTTGATGTTGTTGTTATTGTTGTTGTTTATTTGACGATGTAGTTGTTGTTGTTGTTTATTTGACGTTGTTGTTGTTGTTTATTTGACGTTGTTATTGTTGTTGACGTTGTTGTTGTTGTTGTTGTTTATTTAACGTTGTTGTTGTTGTTGTTGTTTATTTGACGTTGTTGTTGTTGTTGTTGTTTATTTGACGTGGTTGTTGTTGTTGTTTATTTGACAGTGTTGTTGTTGTTGTTTATTTGACGTTGTTGTTGTTGTTGTTGTTGTTGTTGTTTATTTGACGTTGTTGTTGTTGTTGACGTTGTTGTTGTTGTTGTTTATTTGACGTTGTTGTTGTTGTTGTTGTTTATTTTACGTTGTTGTTGTTTATTTGACGTTGTTGTTGTTGACATTGTTGTTGTTGTTGTTGTTTATTTGACGTTGTTGTTGTTGTTTATTTGACGTGGTTGTTGTTGTTGATGTTGTTGTTGTTGCTGTTGTTGTTTATTTCACGTTTTTGTTGTTGTTGATGTTGTTGTTGTTGTTGTTGTTTATTTGACATTGTTGTTGTTGTTGCTTATTTGACGTTGTTGTTATTGTTGTTGTTTATTTGACGTTGTTGTTGTTTTTTTTTATGTTGTCGTTGTTTATTTGACGTTGTTGTTGTTGTTTATTTGACGTTGTTGTTGTTATTTATTTGACGTTGTTGTTATTGTTATTGTTTATTTGACGTTGTTGTTGTTGTTGACGTTGTTGTTGTTGTTGTTGTTGACGTTGTTGTTGTTGTTGTTTATTTGACGTTGTTGTTGTTGTTGTTTATTTGACGTTGTTAATGTTGTTGTTTATTTGACGGTGTTGTTGTTGTTGTTTATTTGACGTTGTTGTTGTTGTTGTTGTTGTTTATTTGACGTTGTTGTTGTTGTTGACGTTGTTGTTGTTGTTGTTGTTGTTGTTGTTGACGTTGTTGGTCTTGTTGTTTTTTTTGACGTTGTTGTTGTTTATTTGACGTTGTTTTAGTTGTTGTTGTTTATTTTACGTTGTTGTTGTTTATTTGACGTTGTTGTTGTTGACATTGTTGTTGTTGTTGTTTATTTGACGTTGTTGTTGTTGTTTATTTGACGTAGTTGTTTTTGTTGACGTTGTTGTTGTTGTTGTTGTTTATTACACGTTTTTGTTGTTGTTGGTGTTGGTGTTGTTGTTGATGTTGTTGTTGTTGTTGTTTATTTGACGTTGTTGTTTTTTCTTATTTGACGTTGTTGTTGTTATTGTTGTTGTTTATTTGACGTTGTTGTTGTTGTTGTTTATTTGATGTTGTTGTTGTTTATTTGACGTTGTTGTTGTTGTTTATCTGACGTTGTTGTTGTTATTTACTTGACGTTGTTGTTATTGTTATTGTTTATTTGACGTTGTTGTTGTTGTTGTTTATTTGACGTTGTTATTGTTGTTTATTTGACGTTGTTTTTGTTATTTGACGTTGTTATTGTTGTTGTATTTGTTATTGTTATTGTTGTTGCTTATTTGACGTTGTTGTTATTGTTGTTGTTTATTTAACGTTGTTGTTGTTGTTGTTTATTTGACGTTGTTGTTGTTGTTGTTGTTGACGTTGTTGTTGTTGTTGTTGTTTATTTAACGTTGTTGTTGATGTTATTGTTTATTTGACGTTGTTGTTGTTGTTGTTGACGTTGTTGTTGTTGTGGTTGTTGACGTTGTTGTTGTTGTTGTTGTTTATTTGACGTTGTTGTTGTTGTTTATTTGACGTTGTTGTTGTTGTTGTTGTTTATTTGACGGTGTTGTTGTTGTTGTTTCTTTGACGTTGTTGTTGTTGTTGTTGTTGTTGTGGTTGTTGTTGTTGTAGTTGTTTATTTGACGTTGTTGTTGTTGTTGACGTTGTTGTTGTTGTTGTTTATTTGACGTTGTTGTTGTTGTTGACGTTGTTGGTGTTGTTGTTTATTTGATGTTGTTGTTGTTTATTTGACGTTGTTTTAGTTGTTGTTGTTTATTTTACGTTGTTGTTGTTGTTTATTTGACGTTGTTGTTGTTGACATTGTTGTTGTTGTTGTTTATTTGACGTTGTTGTAGTTGTTTATTTGACGTAGTTGTTGTTGTTGACGTTGTTGTTGTTGTTGTTGTTGTTGTTTATTTCACGTTTTTGTTGTTGTTGATATTGTTGTTGTTGTTGTTGATGTTGTTGTTGTTGTTGTTGTTGTTTATTTGACGTTGTTGTTGTTGCTTATTTGACGTTGTTGTTGTTATTGTTGTTGTTTATTTGACGTTGTTGTTGTTGTTGTTTTTTATTTGATGTTGTTATTGTTTATTTGACGTTGTTGTTGTTGTTGTTGTTTATTTGACGTTGTTGTTGTTATTTATTTGATGTTGTTGTTATTGTTATTGTTTATTTGACGTTGTTGTTGTTGTTGTTGTTGTTTATTTGACGTTGTTATTGTTGTTTATTTGACGTTGTTTTTGTTATTTGACGTTGTTATTGTTGTTGTATTTGTTATTGTTGTTGTTGTTGCTTATTTGACGTTGTTGTTATTGTTGTTGTTTATTTGACGTTGTTGTTGTTGTTGTTGTTTATTTGACGTTGTTGTTGTTGTTGTTGTTGTTGACGTTGTTGTTGTTGTTGTTGTTGTTTATTTGACGTTGTTGTTGTTGTTGACGTTGTTGTTGTTTATTTGACGTTGTTGTTGTTGTTTATTTGACGTTGTTGTTGTTGTTGTTTATTTGACGTTGTTATTGTTATTTGACGTTGTTGTTGTTGTTGTTATTGTTGTTGTTGTTTATTTGATGTTGTTGTTGTTGTTGTTGTTTATTTGACGCTGTTGTTGTTGTTGTTTATTTGACGTTGTTGTTGTTGTTGTTTATTTGACGTTGTTTTTGCTGTTGGTTTTGTTGTTTATTTGACGTTGTTGTTGTTGTTTATTTGACGTTGTTGTTGTTGTTGACGCTGTTGTTGTTGTTGTTTATTTGACGTTGTTGTTGTTGTTGTTTATTTGACGTTGTTGTTGTTGACGTTGTTGTTGTTGTTATTTATTTAACATTGTTGTTGTTATTGTTGTTGTTGTTGTTTATTTGACGTTGTTGTTGTTGTTGTTGTTGTTTATTTAATGTTGTTGTAGTTGTTTATTTGACATTTTTGTTGTTATTGTTTATTTGACGTTGTTGTTGTTGTTTATTTGATGTTGTTGTTGTTGTTGTTGACGTTGTTGTTGTTGTTGTTGTTTATTTGACGTTGTTGTTGTTGTTGTTGTTGATGTTGTTGTTGTTGTTGTTTATTTGACGTTCTTGTTGTTGTTGTTTATTTGACGTTGTTGTTGTTGTATTTATTTGACGTTGTTGTTGTTGTTGTTGTTGTTGTTGTTTATTTGACGGTGTTGTTGTAGTTGTTGTTTATTTGACGTTGTTGTTGTTATTTATTTGACGTTGTTGTTGTTGACGTTGTTGTTGTTTATTTGACGTTGTTGTTGTTGACGTTGTTGTTGTTGTTGTTGTTTATTTGACGTTGTTGTTGTTGTTGTTGTTTATTTGAAGTTGTTGTTGTTATTTATTTGACGTTGTTGTTGTTGTTGTTGTTGTTTATTTGACGGTGTTGTTGTTGTTGTTTATTTGACCTTGTTGTTGTTGTTGTTGTTTATTTGACGTTGTTGTTGTTGTTGACGTTGTTGTTGTTGTTGTTTATTTGACGTTGTTGTTGTTGTTGACGTTGTTGGTGTTATTGTTTATTTGACGTTGTTGTTGTTTATTTGACGTTGTTTTAGTTGTTGTTGTTTATTTTACGTTGTATTTGTTTATTTGACGTTGTTGTTGTTGACATTGTTGTTGTTGTTGTTTATTTGACGTTGTTGTTGTTGTTGTTTATTTGACGTAGTTGTTGTTGTTGATGTTGTTGTTGTTGTTGTTGTTGTTGTTTATTTCACATTTTTGTTGTTGTTGATGTTGTTGTTGTTGTTGTTGTTTATTTGACGTTGTTGTTGTTGTTTATTTGACGTTGTTGTTGTTGTTTATTTGACGTTGTTGTTGTAGTTTATTTGACGTTGTTGTTGTTTATTTGATGTTGTTGTTGTTTATATGACGTTGTTGTTGTTGTTTATTGGACGTTGTTGTTGTTATTTATTTAACATTGTTGTTATTGTTATTGTTTATTTGACGTTGTTATTATTGTTTATTTGACGTTGTTTTTGTTATTTTACGTTGTTGTTGTTGTTGTATTTGTTATTGTTGTTGTTGTTGCTTATTTGACGTTGTTGTTATTGTTGTTGTTTATTTGACGTTGTTGTTGTTGTTGTTGTTTATTTGACGTTGTTGTTGTTGTTGTTGTTTATTTGACGTTGTTGTTGTTTATTTGATGTTGTTGTTGTTTATTTGACGTTGTTGTTGTTGTTGTTGTTTATTTGACGTTGTTTTTGCCGTTGGTTTTGTTGTTTATTTGACGTTGTTGTTGTTTATTTGACGTTGTTGTTGTTATTTATTTGACGTTGTTGTTGTTGTTGACGTTGTTGTTGTTGTTGTTTATTTGACGTTGTTGTTGTTGTTGTTGACGTTGTAGGTGTTGTTGTTTATTTGACGTTGTTGTTGTTTATTTGACGTTGTTTTAGTTGTTGTTGTTTATTTTACGTTGTTGTTGTTTATTTGACGTTGTTATTGTTGTTGACATTGTTGTTGTTGTTATTTATTTGACGTTGTTGTTGTTGTTTATTTGACGTAGTTGTTGTTGTTGATGTTGTTGTTGTTGTTGTTGTTTATTTCACATTTTTGTTGTTGTTGATGTTGTTGTTGTTGTTGTTTATTTGACGTTGTTGTTGTTGTTCATTTGACGTAGTTGTTGTTGTTGACGTTGTTGTTGTTGTTGTTTATTTCACGTTTTTGTTGTTGTTGATGTTGTTGTTGTTGTTGTTGTTGATGTTGTTGTTGTGGTTGTTGTTTATTTGACGTTGTTGTTGTTGCTTATTTGACGTTGTTGTTGTTATTGTTGTTGTTTATTTGACATTGTTGTTGTTGTTTATTTGATGTTGTTGTTGTTTATATGACGTTGTTGTTGTTGTTCTTTATTTGACGTTGTTGTTGTTATTTATTTGACGTCGTTGTTATTGTTATTGTTTATTTGACGTTGTTGTTGTTGTTTATTTGACGTTGTTATTGTTGTTTATTTGACGTTGTTTTTGTTATTTGACGTTGTTGTTGTTGTTGTATTTGTTATTGTTGTTGTTGTTGCTTATTTGACGTTGTTGTTATTGTTGTTGTTTATTTGACGATATTGTTGTTGTTGTTGTTGTTGTTGTTGACGTTGTTGTTGTTGTTGTTGTTGTTGTTGTTTATTTGACGTTGTTGTTGTTGTTGTTGTTGACGTTGTTGTTGTTGTTGTTTATTTGACGTTCTTGTTGTTGTTGTTGTTGTTTATTTGACGTTGTTGTTGTTGTATTTATTTGACGTTGTTGTTGTTGTTGTTGTTGTTGTTTATTTGACGGTGTTGTTGTAGTTGTTGTTTATTTGACGTTGTTGTTGTTATTTATTTGACGTTGTTGTTGTTGACGTTGTTGTTGTTTATTTGACGTTGTTGTTGTTGACGTTGTTGTTGTTGTTGTTTATTTGACGTTGTTGTTGTTGTTATTGTTTATTTGACGTTGTTGTTGTTGTTGTTGTTTATTTGACGTTGTTGTTGTTGTTGTTGTTTATTTGACGGTGTTGTTGTTGTTGTTTATTTGACGTTGTTGTTGTTGTTGTTTATTAGACGTTGTTGTTGTTGTTGACGTTGTTGTTGTTGTTGTTTATTTGACGTTGTTGTTGTTGTTGACGTTGTTGGTGTTATTGTTTATTTGACGTTGTTGTTGTTTATTTGACGTTGTTTTAGTTGTTGTTGTTTATTTTACGTTGTTGTTGTTTATTTGACGTTGTTGTTGTTGTTGACATTGTTGTTGTTGTTGTTTATTTGACGTTGTTGTTGTTGTTTATTTGACGTAGTTGTTGTTGTTGATGTTGTTGTTGTTGTTGTTGTTGTTTATTTCACATTTTTGTTGTTGTTGATGTTGTTGTTGTTGTTGTTTATTTGACGTTGTTGTTGTTGTTTATTTGACGTTGTTGTTGTTGCTTATTTGACGTTGTTGTTGTTATTGTTGTAGTTTATTTGACGTTGTTGTTGTTTATTTGATGTTGTTGTTGTTTATATGACGTTGTTGTTGTTGTTGTTTATTTGACGTTGTTGTTGTTATTTATTTAACGTTTTTGTTATTGTTATTGTTTATTTGACGTTGTTATTGTTGTTTATTTGACGTTGTTTTTGTTATTTGACGTTGTTGTTGTTGTTGCTTATTTGACGTTGTTGTTATTGTTGTTGTTTATTTGACGTTGTTGTTGTTGTTGTTTATTTGACGTTGTTGTTGTTGTTGTTTATTTGACGTTGTTATGGTTGTTGACGTTGTTGTTGATGTTGTTGTTTATTTAACGTTGATGTTGTTGTTATGGTTGTTTATTTGACGTTGTTGTTGTTGTTGTTTATTTGACGTTGTTGTTGTTGTTGTTGTTTATTTGACGGTGTTGTTGTTGTTGTTTATTTGACGTTGTTGTTGTTGTTGTTTATTTGACGTTGTTGTTGTTGTTGACGTTGTTGTTGTTGTTGTTTATTTGACGTTGTTGTTGTTGTTGTTGTTGACGTTGTTGGTGTTATTGTTTATTTGACGTTGTTTTAGTTGTTGTTGTTTATTTTATGTTGTTGTTGTTTATTTGACGTTGTTGTTGTTGCTTATTTGACGTTGTTGTTGTTATTGTTGTTGTTTATTTGACGTTGTTGTTGTTGTTGTTGTTTATTTGATGTTGTTATTGTTTATTTGACGTTGTTGTTGTTGTTGTTGTTGTTTATTTGACGTTGTTGTTGTTATTTATTTGATGTTGTTGTTATTGTTATTGTTTATTTGACGTTGTTGTTGTTGTTGTTGTTGTTTATTTGACGTTGTTATTGTTGTTTATTTGACGTTGTTTTTGTTATTTGACGTTGTTATTGTTGTTGTATTTGTTATTGTTGTTGTTGTTGCTTATTTGACGTTGTTGTTATTGTTGTTGTTTATTTGACGTTGTTGTTGTTGTTGTTGTTTATTTGACGTTGTTGTTGTTGTTGTTGTTGTTGACGTTGTTGTTGTTGTTGTTGTTTATTTAACGTTGTTGTTGTTGTTGTTTATTTGACGTTGTTGTTGTTGTTGTTGTTTATTTGACGTTGTTGTTGTTGTTAACGTTGTTGTTGTTGTTGTTGTTGTTGTTTATTTGACGTTGTTGTTGTTGTTTATTTGACGTTGTTGTTGTTGTTGTTTATTTGACGTTGTTATTGTTATTTGACGTTGTTGTTATTGTTGTTATTGTTGTTGTTGTTTATTTGATGTTGTTGTTGTTGTTGTTGTTGTTTATTTGACGCTGTTGTTGTTGTTGTTGTTGTTTATTTGACGTTGTTGTTGTTGTTGTTTATTTGACGTTGTTTTTGCTGTTGGTTTTGTTGTTTATTTGACGTTGTTGTTGTTGTTTATTTGACGTTGTTGTTGTTGTTTATTTGACGTTGTTGTTGTTGTTGACGCTATTGTTGTTGTTGTTTATTTGACGTTGTTGTTGTTGTTGTTTATTTGACGTTGTTGTTATTTATTTAACATTGTTGTTGTTATTGTTGTTGTTGTTGTTGTTTATTTGACGTTGTTGTTGTTGTTGTTTATTTAATGTTGTTGTAGTTGTTTATTTGACATTTTTGTTGTTATTGTTTATTTGACGTTGTTGTTGTTGTTTATTTGACGTTGTTGTTGTTGTTGTTGACGTTGTTGTTGTTGTTGTTTATTTGACGTTGTTGTTGTTGTTGTTGATGTTGTTGTTGTTGTTGTTTATTTGACGTTCTTGTTGTTGTTGTTGTTTATTTGACGTTGTTGTTGTTGTATTTATTTGACGTTGTTGTTGTTGTTGTTGTTGTTTATTTGACGGTGTTGTTGTAGTTGTTGTTTATTTGACGTTGTTGTTGTTATTTATTTGACGTTGTTGTTGTTGACGTTGTTGTTGTTTATTTGACGTTGTTGTTGTTGACGTTGTTGTTGTTGTTGTTGTTTATTTGACGTTGTTGTTGTTGTTGTTGTTTATTTGACGTTGTTGTTGTTGTTGTTGTTTATTTGACGTTGTTGTTGTTGTTGTTGTTTATTTGACGGTGTTGTTGTTGTTGTTTATTTGACATTGTTGTTGTTGTTGTTTATTTGACGTTGTTGTTGTTGTTGACGTTGTTGTTGTTGTTGTTGTTTATTTGACGTTGTTGTTGTTGTTGACGTTGTTGGTGTTATTGTTTATTTGACGTTGTTGTTGTTTATTTGACGTTGTTTTAGTTGTTGTTGTTTATTTTACGTTGTATTTGTTTATTTGACGTTGTTGTTGTTGACATTGTTGTTGTTGTTGTTGTTTATTTGACGTTGTTGTTGTTGTTTATTTGACGTAGTTGTTGTTGTTGATGTTGTTGTTGTTGTTGTTGTTTATTTCACATTTTTGTTGTTGTTGATGTTGTTGTTGTTGTTGTTTATTTGACGTTGTTGTTGTTGTTTATTTGACGTTGTTGTTGTTGTTTATTTGACGTTGTTGTTGTAGTTTATTTGACGTTGTTGTTGTTTATTTGATGTTGTTGTTGTTTATATGACGTTGTTGTTGTTGTTTATTTAAAGCTGTTGTTGTTATTTATTTAACATTGTTGTTATTGTTATTGTTTATTTGACGTTGTTATTGTTGTTTATTTGACGTTGTTTTTGTTATTTTACGTTGTTGTTGTTGTATTTGTTATTGTTGTTGTTGTTGCTTATTTGATGTTGTTGTTATTAATGTTGTTTATTTGACGTTGTTGTTGTTGTTGTTGTTTATTTGACGTTGTTGTTGTTGTTGTTGTTGTTGTTTATTTGACGTTGTTGTTGTTTATTTGATGTTGTTGTTGTTTATTTGACGTTGTTGTTGTTGTTGTTGTTGTTTATTTGACGTTGTTTTTTCCGTTGGTTTTGTTGTTTATTTGACGTTGTTGTTGTTTATTTGACGTTGTTGTTGTTGTTTATTTGACGTTGTTGTTGTTGTTGACGTTGTTGTTGTTGTTGTTTATTTGACGTTGTTGTTGTTGTTGTTGTTGACGTTGTTGGTGTTGTTGTTTATTTGACGTTGTTGTTGTTTATTTGACGTTGTTTTAGTTGTTGTTGTTTATTTTACGTTGTTGTTGTTTATTTGACGTTGTTGTTGTTTACATTGTTGTTGTTGTTGTTTATTTGACGTTGTTGTTGTTGTTCATTTGACGTAGTTGTTGTTGTTGTTGTTGTTGTTTATTTCACGTTTTTGTTGTTGTTGATGTTGTTGTTGTTGTTGTTGTTGATGTTGTTGTTGTGGTTGTTGTTTATTTGACGTTGTTGTTGTTGCTTATTTGACGTTGTTGTTGTTATTGTTGTTGTTTATTTGATGTTGTTGTTGTTGTTTATTTGATGTTGTTGTTGTTTATATGACGTTGTTGTTGTTGTTCTTTATTTGACGTTGTTGTTATTATTTATTTGACGTCGTTGTTATTGTTATTGTTTATTTGACGTTGTTGTTGTTGTTTATTTGACGTTGTTATTGTTGTTTATTTGACGTTGTTTTTGTTATTTGACGTTGTTGTTGTTGTATTTGTTATTGTTGTTGTTGTTGCTTATTTGACGTTGTTGTTATTGTTGTTGTTTATTTGACGATATTGTTGTTGTTGTTGTTTATTTGACGTCGTTGTTGTTTATTTGACGTTGTTATTGTTGTTGACGTTGTTGTTGTTGTTGTTTATTTGACGTTGTTGTTGTTGTTGACGTTGTTGTTGTTGTTGTTGTTGTTTATTTGACGTTGTTGTTGTTGTTGTTGTTGACGTTGTTGTTGTTGTTGTTTATTTGACGTTCTTGTTGTTGTTGTTGTTTATTTGACGTTGTTGTTGTTGTATTTATTTGACGTTGTTGTTGTTGTTGTTGTTGTTGTTGTTGTTGTTTATTTGACGGTGTTGTTGTAGTTGTTGTTTATTTGACGTTGTTGTTGTTATTTATTTGACGTTGTTGTTGTTGACGTTGTTGTTGTTTATTTGACGTTGTTGTTGTTGACGTTGTTGTTGTTGTTGTTTATTTGACGTTGTTGTTGTTGTTGTTGTTTATTTGACGTTGTTGTTGTTGTTGTTATTTATTTGACGTTGTTGTTGTTGTTGTTGTTTATTTGACTGTGTTGTTGTTGTTGTTTATTTGACGTTGTTGTTGTTGTTGTTGTTTATTAGACGTTGTTGTTGTTGTTGACGTTGTTGTTGTTGTTTATTTGACGTTGTTGTTGTTGTTGACGTTGTTGGTGTTATTGTTTATTTGACGTTGTTGTTGTTTATTTGACGTTGTTTTAGTTGTTGTTGTTTATTTTACGTTGTTGTTGTTTATTTGACGTTTGTTGTTGTTGTTGACATTGTTGTTGTTGTTGTTGTTTATTTGACGTTGTTGTTGTTGTTTATTTGACGTAGTTGTTGTTGTTGATGTTGTTGTTGTTGTTGTTGTTTATTTCACATTTTTGTTGTTGTTGATGTTGTTGTTGTTGTTGTTTATTTGACGTTGTTGTTGTTGTTTATTTGACGTTGTTGTTGTTGCTTATTTGACGTTGTTGTTGTTATTGTTGTAGTTTATTTGACGTTGTTGTTGTTTATTTGATGTTGTTGTTGTTTATATGACGTTGTTGTTGTTGTTTATTTGACGTTGTTGTTGTTATTTATTTAACGTTGTTGTTATTGTTATTGTTTATTTGACGTTGTTATTGTTGTTTATTTGACGTTGTTGTTGTTTATTTGACGTTGTTGTTGTTGTTGTATTTGTTATTGTTGTTGTTGTTGCTTATTTGACGTTGTTGTTATTGTTGTTGTTTATTTGACGTTGTTGTTGTTGTTGTTGTTGTTGTTTATTTGACGTTGTTGTTGTTGTTGTTTATTTGACGTTGTTATTGTTGTTGACGTTGGTGTTGATGTTGTTGTTTATTTACCGTTGATGTTGTTGTTATTGTTGTTTATTTGACGTTGTTGTTGTTGTTGTTTATTTGACGTTGTTGTTGTTGTTGTTGTTTATTTGACGGTGTTGTTGTTGTTTATTTGACGTTGTTGTTGTTGTTGTTGTTTATTTGACGTTGTTGTTGTTGTTGACGTTGTTGTTGTTGTTTATTTGACGTTGTTGTTGTTGTTGTTAACGTTGTTGGTGTTATTGTTTATTTGACGTTGTTTTAGTTGTTGTTGTTTATTTTATGTTGTTGTTGTTTATTTGACGTTGTTGTTGTTGACATTGTTGTTGTTGTTGTTTATTTGACGTTGTTGTTGTTGTTTATTTGACGTAGTTGTTGTTGTTGATGTTGTTGTTGTTGTTGTTGTTGTTGTTTATTTCACGTTTTTGTTGTTGTTGATGTTGTTGTTGTTGTTTATTTGACGTTGTTGTTGTTGTTTATTTGACGTTGTTGTTGTTGCTTATTTGACGTTGTTGTTGTTATTGTTGTTGTTTATTTAACGTTGTTGTTGTTGTTGTTTATTTGATGTTGTCGTTGTTTATTTGACGTTGTTGTTGTTGTTTATTTGACATTGTTGTTGTTATTTATTTGACGTTGTTGGTATTGTTTTTGTTTATTTGACGTTGTTGTTGTTGTTGTTTATTTGACGTTGTTATTGTTATTTATTTGACGTTGTTTTTGTTATTTGACGTTGTTGTTGTTGTATTTGTTATTGTTGTTGTTGTTGCTTATTTGACGTTGTTGTTATTGTTGTTGTTTATTTGACGTTGTTGTTGTTGTTGACGTTTTTAGAGTTGTTGTTTATTTGACGTTGTTGTTGTTGTTGTTGTTGTTGACGTTGTTGTTGTTGTTGTTGTTTATTTAACGTTGTTGTTGTTGTTGTTGTTGTTTATTTGACGTTGTTGTTGTTGTTGTTGTTTATTTGACGTTGTTGTTGTTGTTAACGTTGTTGTTGTTGTTGTTGTTGTTGTTTATTTGACGTTGTTGTTGTTGTTTATTTGACGTTGTTGTTGTTGTTGTTTATTTGACGTTGTTATTGTTATTTGACGTTGTTGTTATTGTTGTTATTGTTGTTGTTGTTTATTTGATGTTGTTGTTGTTGTTGTTGTTGTTTATTTGACGCTGTTGTTGTTGTTGTTGTTGTTTATTTGACGTTGTTGTTGTTGTTGTTTATTTGACGTTGTTTTTGCTGTTGGTTTTGTTGTTTATTTGACGTTGTTGTTGTTGTTTATTTGACGTTGTTGTTGTTGTTTATTTGACGTTGTTGTTGTTGTTGACGCTATTGTTGTTGTTGTTTATTTGACGTTGTTGTTGTTGTTGTTTATTTGACGTTGTTGTTATTTATTTAACATTGTTGTTGTTATTGTTGTTGTTGTTGTTGTTTATTTGACGTTGTTGTTGTTGTTGTTTATTTAATGTTGTTGTAGTTGTTTATTTGACATTTTTGTTGTTATTGTTTATTTGACGTTGTTGTTGTTGTTTATTTGACGTTGTTGTTGTTGTTGACGTTGTTGTTGTTGTTGTTTATTTGACGTTGTTGTTGTTGTTGTTGATGTTGTTGTTGTTGTTTATTTGACGTTCTTGTTGTTGTTGTTGTTTATTTGACGTTGTTGTTGTTGTATTTATTTGACGTTGTTGTTGTTGTTGTTGTTGTTTATTTGACGGTGTTGTTGTAGTTGTTGTTTATTTGACGTTGTTGTTGTTATTTATTTGACGTTGTTGTTGTTGACGTTGTTGTTGTTTATTTGACGTTGTTGTTGTTGACGTTGTTGTTGTTGTTGTTGTTTATTTGACGTTGTTGTTGTTGTTGTTGTTTATTTGACGTTGTTGTTGTTGTTGTTGTTGTTTATTTGACGTTGTTGTTGTTGTTGTTGTTTATTTGACGGTGTTGTTGTTGTTGTTTATTTGACATTGTTGTTGTTGTTGTTTATTTGACGTTGTTGTTGTTGTTGACGTTGTTGTTGTTGTTGTTGTTTATTTGACGTTGTTGTTGTTGTTGACGTTGTTGGTGTTATTGTTTATTTGACGTTGTTGTTGTTTATTTGACGTTGTTTTAGTTGTTGTTGTTTATTTTACGTTGTATTTGTTTATTTGACGTTGTTGTTGTTGACATTGTTGTTGTTGTTGTTTATTTGACGTTGTTGTTGTTGTTTATTTGACGTAGTTGTTGTTGTTGATGTTGTTGTTGTTGTTGTTGTTTATTTCACATTTTTGTTGTTGTTGATGTTGTTGTTGTTGTTGTTTATTTGACGTTGTTGTTGTTGTTTATTTGACGTTGTTGTTGTTGTTTATTTGACGTTGTTGTTGTAGTTTATTTGACGTTGTTGTTGTTTATTTGATGTTGTTGTTGTTTATATGACGTTGTTGTTGTTGTTTATTTAAAGCTGTTGTTGTTATTTATTTAACGTTGTTGTTATTGTTATTGTTTATTTGACGTTGTTATTGTTGTTTATTTGACGTTGTTTTTGTTATTTTACGTTGTTGTTGTTGTATTTGTTATTGTTGTTGTTGTTGCTTATTTGATGTTGTTGTTATTAATGTTGTTTATTTGACGTTGTTGTTGTTGTTGTTGTTTATTTGACGTTGTTGTTGTTGTTGTTGTTTATTTGACGTTGTTGTTGTTTATTTGATGTTGTTGTTGTTTATTTGACGTTGTTGTTGTTGTTGTTGTTGTTTATTTGACGTTGTTTTTTCCGTTGGTTTTGTTGTTTATTTGACGTTGTTGTTGTTTATTTGACGTTGTTGTTGTTGTTTATTTGACGTTGTTGTTGTTGTTGACGTTGTTGTTGTTGTTGTTTATTTGACGTTGTTGTTGTTGTTGTTGTTGACGTTGTTGGTGTTGTTGTTTATTTGACGTTGTTGTTGTTTATTTGACGTTGTTTTAGTTGTTGTTGTTTATTTTACGTTGTTGTTGTTTATTTGACGTTGTTGTTGTTTACATTGTTGTTGTTGTTGTTTATTTGACGTTGTTGTTGTTGTTCATTTGACGTAGTTGTTGTTGTTGTTGTTGTTGTTTATTTCACGTTTTTGTTGTTGTTGATGTTGTTGTTGTTGTTGTTGTTGATGTTGTTGTTGTGGTTGTTGTTTATTTGACGTTGTTGTTGTTGCTTATTTGACGTTGTTGTTGTTATTGTTGTTGTTTATTTGATGTTGTTGTTGTTGTTTATTTGATGTTGTTGTTGTTTATATGACGTTGTTGTTGTTGTTCTTTATTTGACGTTGTTGTTATTATTTATTTGACGTCGTTGTTATTGTTATTGTTTATTTGACGTTGTTGTTGTTGTTTATTTGACGTTGTTATTGTTGTTTATTTGACGTTGTTTTTGTTATTTGACGTTGTTGTTGTTGTATTTGTTATTGTTGTTGTTGTTGCTTATTTGACGTTGTTGTTATTGTTGTTGTTTATTTGACGATATTGTTGTTGTTGTTGTTTATTTGACGTCGTTGTTGTTTATTTGACGTTGTTATTGTTGTTGACGTTGTTGTTGTTGTTTATTTGACGTTGTTGTTGTTGTTGACGTTGTTGTTGTTGTTGTTGTTGTTTATTTGACGTTGTTGTTGTTGTTGTTGTTGACGTTGTTGTTGTTGTTGTTTATTTGACGTTCTTGTTGTTGTTGTTGTTTATTTGACGTTGTTGTTGTTGTATTTATTTGACGTTGTTGTTGTTGTTGTTGTTGTTGTTGTTGTTGTTGTTTATTTGACGGTGTTGTTGTAGTTGTTGTTTATTTGACGTTGTTGTTGTTATTTATTTGACGTTGTTGTTGTTGACGTTGTTGTTGTTTATTTGACGTTGTTGTTGTTGACGTTGTTGTTGTTGTTGTTGTTTATTTGACGTTGTTGTTGTTGTTGTTGTTTATTTGACGTTGTTGTTGTTGTTGTTATTTATTTGACGTTGTTGTTGTTGTTGTTGTTTATTTGACTGTGTTGTTGTTGTTGTTTATTTGACGTTGTTGTTGTTGTTGTTGTTTATTAGACGTTGTTGTTGTTGTTGACGTTGTTGTTGTTGTTTATTTGACGTTGTTGTTGTTGTTGACGTTGTTGGTGTTATTGTTTATTTGACGTTGTTGTTGTTTATTTGACGTTGTTTTAGTTGTTGTTGTTTATTTTACGTTGTTGTTGTTTATTTGACGTTTGTTGTTGTTGTTGACATTGTTGTTGTTGTTGTTGTTTATTTGACGTTGTTGTTGTTGTTTATTTGACGTAGTTGTTGTTGTTGATGTTGTTGTTGTTGTTGTTGTTTATTTCACATTTTTGTTGTTGTTGATGTTGTTGTTGTTGTTGTTTATTTGACGTTGTTGTTGTTGTTTATTTGACGTTGTTGTTGTTGCTTATTTGACGTTGTTGTTGTTATTGTTGTAGTTTATTTGACGTTGTTGTTGTTTATTTGATGTTGTTGTTGTTTATATGACGTTGTTGTTGTTGTTTATTTGACGTTGTTGTTGTTATTTATTTAACGTTGTTGTTATTGTTATTGTTTATTTGACGTTGTTATTGTTGTTTATTTGACGTTGTTGTTGTTTATTTGACGTTGTTGTTGTTGTTGTATTTGTTATTGTTGTTGTTGTTGCTTATTTGACGTTGTTGTTATTGTTGTTGTTTATTTGACGTTGTTGTTGTTGTTGTTGTTGTTTATTTGACGTTGTTGTTGTTGTTGTTTATTTGACGTTGTTATTGTTGTTGACGTTGGTGTTGATGTTGTTGTTTATTTACCGTTGATGTTGTTGTTATTGTTGTTTATTTGACGTTGTTGTTGTTGTTGTTTATTTGACGTTGTTGTTGTTGTTGTTGTTTATTTGACGGTGTTGTTGTTGTTGTTTATTTGACGTTGTTGTTGTTGTTGTTGTTTATTTGACGTTGTTGTTGTTGTTGACGTTGTTGTTGTTGTTTATTTGACGTTGTTGTTGTTGTTGTTAACGTTGTTGGTGTTATTGTTTATTTGACGTTGTTTTAGTTGTTGTTGTTTATTTTATGTTGTTGTTGTTTATTTGACGTTGTTGTTGTTGACATTGTTGTTGTTGTTGTTTATTTGACGTTGTTGTTGTTGTTTATTTGACGTAGTTGTTGTTGTTGATGTTGTTGTTGTTGTTGTTGTTGTTGTTTATTTCACGTTTTTGTTGTTGTTGATGTTGTTGTTGTTGTTTATTTGACGTTGTTGTTGTTGTTTATTTGACGTTGTTGTTGTTGCTTATTTGACGTTGTTGTTGTTATTGTTGTTGTTTATTTAACGTTGTTGTTGTTGTTGTTTATTTGATGTTGTCGTTGTTTATTTGACGTTGTTGTTGTTGTTTATTTGACATTGTTGTTGTTATTTATTTGACGTTGTTGATATTGTTTTTGTTTATTTGACGTTGTTGTTGTTGTTGTTTATTTGACGTTAATATTTTGTTATTTATTTGACGTTGTTTTTGTTATTTGACGTTGTTGTTGTTGTATTTGTTATTGTTGTTGTTGTTGCTTATTTGACGTTGTTGTTATTGTTGTTGTTTATTTGACGTTGTTGTTGTTGTTGACGTTTTTAGAGTTGTTGTTTATTTGACGTTGTTGTTGTTGTTTATTTGACGTTGTGTTTGTTGACGTTGTTGTTGTTGTTGTTTATTTGACGTTGTTGTTGTTGTTGACGTTGTTGTTGTTGTTGTTGTTGTTTATTTAACGTTGTTCTTGTTGTTGTTTATTTGACGTTGTTGTTGTTGTTGACGTTGTTGTTGTTGTTATTGTTTATTTAACGTTGTTGTTGTTGTTTATTTGACGTTGTTGTTGTTATTGTTTATTTGACGTTGTTGTTGTTGACGTTGTTGTTGTTGTTGTTGTTGTTGTTTATTTGACGTTGTTTTTGCCGTTGGTTTTGTTGTTTATTTGACGTTGTTGTTGTTTATTTGACGTTGTTGTTGTTGTTTATTTGACGTTGTTGTTGTTGTTAACGTTGTTGTTGTTGTTGTTGTTTATTTGACGTTGTTGTTGTTGTTGTTGTTTATTTGACGTTGTTGTTGTTGTTGACGTTGTTGTTGTTGTTGTTATTTATTTAATGTTGTTGTTGTTATTGTTGTTGTTGTTGTTTATTTGACGTTGTTGTTGATGTTGTTTATTTAACGTTGTTGTTGTTGTTATTGTTGTTGTTGTTGTTGTTTATTTGACGTTGTTGTTGATGTTGTTTATTTAACGTTGTTGTTGTTGTTTATTTGACATTTTTGTTGTTATTGTTTATTTGACGGTGTTGTTGTTGTTTATTTGACGTTGTTGTTATTGACATTGTTGTTGTTGTTGTTGTTGTTGTTGTTGTTGTTTATTTGACGTTGTTGTTGTTGTTGACGTTGTTATTGTTGTTGTTTATTTGACGTTGTTGTTGTTGTTATTGTTGTTGTTTATTTGACGTTGTTGTTGTTGTTGTTTATTTGACGTTGTTGTTGTTTATTTGACGTTGTTGTTGTTGTTGTTGTTTATTTGACGTTGTTGTTGTTGTTGTTGACGTTGTTGGTGTTATTGTTTATTTGACGTTGTTGTTGTTTATTTGACGTTGTTTTAGTAGTTGCTGTTTATTTTACGTTGTTGTTGTTTATTTGACGTTGTTTTTGTTGACATTGTTGTTGTTGTTTATTTGACGTTGTTGTTGTTGTTTATTTGACGTAGTTGTTGTTGTTGACGTTGTTGTTGTTGTTGTTGTTTATTTCACGTTTTTGTTGTTGTTGATGTTGTTGTTGTTTATTTGACGTTGTTGTTGTTGTTGCTTATTTGACGTTGTTGTTGTTATTGTTGTTGTTTATTTGACGTTGTTGTTGTTATTTATTTGATGTTGTTGTTGTTTATTTGATGTTGTTGTTGTTGTTGTTTATTTGACGTTGTTGTTGTTATTTATTTGACGTTGTTGTTATTGTTATTGTTTATTTTACGTTGTTGTTGTTGTTGTTGTTGTTGTTGTTTATTTGACGTTGTTATTGTTGTTTATTTGACGTTGTTTTTGTTATTTGACGTTATTGTTGTTGTTGTATTTGTTAGTTGTTGTTGTTGCTTATTTGACGTTGTTGTTATTGTTGATGTTTATTTGACATTATTGTTGATGTTGTTGTTTATTTGACATTGTTGTTGTTGTTGTTGTTGTTTATTTGACGTTGTTGTTGTTGTTGATGTTGTTGTTGTTGTTGTTGTTGTTTATTTAACGTTGTTGTTGTTGTTGTTTATTTGACGTTGTTGTTGTTGTTGTTGTTGTTATTGTTTATTTAACGTTGTTGTTGTTGTTTATTTGACGTTGTTGTTGTTGTTGTTGTTGTTGTTGTTTATTTGACGTTGTTGTTGTTGTTGTTGTTGTTTATTTGACGTTGTTGTTGTTGTTGATGTTGTTGTTTATTTGACATTGTTGTTGTTGTTGTTGACGTTGTTGGTGTTGTTGTTTATTTGACGTTGTTGTTGTTTATTTGACGTTGTTTTAGTTGTTGTTGTTTATTTTACGTTGTTGTTGTTTATTTGACGTTGTTGTTGTTTACATTGTTGTTGTTGTTGTTTATTTGATGTTGTTGTTGTTGTTTATTTGACGTAGTTTTTGTTGTTGACGCTGTTGTTGTTGTTGTTTATTTCACGTTTTTGTTGTTGTTAATGTTGTTGTTGTTGTTGTTGATGTTGTTGTTGTGGTTGTTGTTTATTTGACGTTGTTGTTGTTGCTTATTTGACGTTGTTGTTGTTATTGTTGTTGTTTATTTGACGTTGTTGTAGTTGTTTATTTGATGTTGTTGTTGTTTATATGACGTTGTTGTTGTTGTTCTTTATTTGACGTTGTTGTTGTTATTTATTTGACGTCGTTGTTATTGTTATTGTTTATTTGACGTTGTTGTTGTTGTTTATTTGACGTTGTTATTGTTGTTTATTTGACGTTGTTTTTGTTATTTGACGTTGTTGTTGTTGTTGTATTTGTTATTGTTGTTGTTGTTGCTTATTTGACGTTGTTGTTATTGTTGTTGTTTATTTGACGATATTGTTGTTGTTGTTGTTTATTTGACGTCGTTGTTGTTTATTTGACATTGTTATTGTTGTTGACGTTGTTGTTGTTGTTGTTGTTTATTTAACGTTGTTGTTGTTGTTGTTGTTTATTTGACGTTGTTGTTGTTGTTGTTTATTTGACGTTGTTGTTGTTGTTGTTTATTTGACGGTGTTGTTGTTGTTGTTTATTTGACGTTGTTGTTTTTGTTGTTGTTTATTTGACGTTGTTGTTGTTGTTGACGTTGTTGTTGTTGTTGTTTATTTGACGTTGTTGTTGTTGTTGTTGACGTTGTTGGTGTTATTGTTTATTTGACGTTGTTTTAGTTGTTGTTGTTTATTTTACGTTGTTGTTGTTTATTTGACGTTGTTGTTGTTGACATTGTTGTTGTTGTTGTTTATTTGACGTTGTTGTTGTTGTTTATTTGACGTGGTTGTTGTTGTTGTTGTTGTTGTTGTTTATTTCACGTTTTTGTTGTTGTTGATGTTGTTGTTGTTATTGTTTATTTGACGTTGTTGTTGTTGTTTATTTGACGCTGTTGTTGTTGCTTATTTGACGTTGTTGTTGTTATTGTTGTTGTTTATTTGACGTTGTTGTTGTTGTTTATTTGATGTTGTCGTTGTTTATTTGACGTTGTTGTTGTTGTTTATTTGACATTGTTGTTGTTATTTATTTGACGTTGTTGTTATTGTTATTGTTTATTTGAAGTTGTTGTTGTTGTTGTTGTTGTTGTTGTTGTTGTTGTTGACGTTGTTGTTGTTGTTGTTGTTTATTTGACGTTGTTGTTGTTGTTGTTTATTTGACGTTGTTAATGTTGTTGTTTATTTGACGGTGTTGTTGTTGTTGTTTATTTGACGTTGTTGTTGTTGTTGTTGTTGTTGTTGTTGTTGTTGTTGTTTATTTGACGTTGTTGTTGTTGTTGACGTTGTTGTTGTTGTTGTTGTTGTTGACGTTGTTGGTGTTGTTGTTTATTTGACGTTGTTGTTGTTTATTTGACGTTGTTTTAGTTGTTTTTGTTTATTTTACGTTGTTGTTGTTTATTTGACGTTGTTGTTGTTGACGTTGTTGTTGTTGTTATTTATTTGACGTTGTTGTTGTTATTTATTTGACGTTGTTTTTGTTATTTATTTGACGTTGTTTTTGTTATTTGACGTTGTTGTTGTTGTATTTGTTATTGTTGTTGTTGTTGCTTATTTGACGTTGTTGTTATTGTTGTTGTTTATTTGACGTTGTTGTTGTTGTTGACGTTTTTAGAGTTGTTGTTTATTTGACGTTGTTGTTGTTGTTTATTTGACGTTGTTGTTGTTGACGTTGTTGTTGTTGTTGTTTATTTGACGTTGTTGTTGTTGTTGTTGTTGTTGTTTATTTGACGTTGTTGTTGTTGTTGACGTTGTTGTTGTTGTTGTTGTTGACGTTGTTGGTGTTGTTGTTTATTTGACATTGTTGTTGTTTATTTGACGTTGTTTTAGTTGTTTTTGTTTATTTTACGTTGTTGTTGTTTATTTGACGTTGTTGTTATTGACGTTGTTGTTGTTGTTATTTGTTTGACGTTGTTGTTGTTGTTTATTTGACGTAGTTGTTGTTGTTGACGTTGTTGTTGTTGTTGTTGTTGTTGTTGTTGTTTATTTCACGTTTTTGTTGTTGTTGATGTTGTTGTGGTTTATTTGACGTTGTTGTTGTTGTTTATTTGACGTTGTTGTTGTTGCTTATTTGACGTTGTTGTTGTTATTGTTGTTGTTTATTTGACGTTGTTGTTGTTGTTGTTTATTTGATGTTGTTGTTGTTTATTTGATGTTGTTGTTGTTTATTTGACGTTGTTGTTGTTATTTAACGTTGTTGTTGTTTATTTGACGTTGTTGTTGTTGTTGACGTTGTTGTTGTTGTTGTTGTTTATTTGACGTTTTTGTTGTTGTTGTTGACGTTGTTGGTGTTGTTGTTTATTTGACGTTGTTGTTGTTTATTTGACGTTGTTTTAGTTGTTGTTGTTTATTTTACGTTGTTGTTGTTTATTTGACGTTGTTGTTGTTTACATTGTTGTTGTTGTTGTTTATTTGACGTTGTTGTTGTTGTTGTTTATTTGACGTAGTTGTTGTTGTTGACGTTGTTGTTGTTGTTGTTGTTTATTTCACGTTTTTGTTGTTGTTGATGTTGTTGTTGTTGTTGTTGTTGTTGTTGTTGTTGTGGTTGTTGTTTATTTGACGTTGTTGTTGTTGCTTATTTGACGTTGTTGTTGTTATTGTTGTTGTTTATTTGACGTTGTTGTTGTTGTTTATTTGATGTTGTTGTTGTTTATATGACGTTGTTGTTGTTGTTTATTTGACGTTGTTGTTGTTATTTATTTGACGTTGTTGTTATTGTTATTGTTTATTTGACGTTGTTGTTGTTGTTGTTTATTTGACGTTGTTATTGTTGTTTATTTGACGTTGTTTTTGTTATTTGACGTTGTTGTTGTTGTTGTATTTGTTATTGTTGTTGTTGTTGCTTATTTGACGTTGTTGTTATTGTTGTTGTTTATTTGACGATGTTGTTGTTGTTGTTGTTTATTTGACGTTGTTGTTGTTGTTGTTGTTTATTTGACGGTGTTGTTGTTGTTTATTTGACGTTGTTGTTGTTGTTGTTGTTGTTTATTTGATGTTGTTGTTGTTGTTGACGTTGTTGTTGTTGTTGTTTATTTGACGTTGTTGTTGTTGTTGTTGTTGACGTTGTTGGTGTTATTATTTATTTAACGTTGTTTTAGTTGTTGTTGTTTATTTTACGTTGTTGTTGTTTATTTGACGTTGTTGTTGTTGACATTGTTGTTGTTGTTGTTTATTTGACGTTGTTGTTGTTCTTTATTTGACGTGGTTGTTGTTGTTGTTGATGTTATTGTTGTTGTTGTTGTTGTTTATTTCACGTTTTTGTTGTTGTTGATGTTGTTGTTGTTGTTGTTTATTTGACGTTGTTGTTGTTGTTTATTTGACGTTGTTGTTGTTGCTTATTTGACGTTGTTGTTGTTATTGTTGTTGTTTATTTGACGTTGTTGTTGTTGTTTATTTGATGTTGTCGTTGTTTATTTGACGTTGTTGTTGTTGTTTATTTGACATTGTTGTTGTTATTTATTTGACGTTGTTGTTATTGTTATTGTTTATTTGACGTTGTTGTTGTTGTTGTTGTTGTTGTTGTTGACGTTGTTGTTGTTGTTGTTGTTTATTTGACGTTGTTGTTGTTGTTGTTTATTTGACGTTGTTAATGTTGTTGTTTATTTGACGGTGTTGTTGTTGTTGTTTATTTGACGTTGTTGTTGTTGTTGTTGTTGTTGTTTATTTGACGTTGTTGTTGTTGTTGACGTTGTTGTTGTTGTTGTTGTTGTTGTTGTTGTTGACGTTGTTGGTGTTGTTGTTTATTTGACGTTGTTGTTGTTTATTTGACGTTGTTTTAGTTGTTTTTGTTTATTTTACGTTGTTGTTGTTTATTTGACGTTGTTGTTGTTGACGTTGTTGTTGTTGTTATTTATTTGACGTTGTTGTTGTTATTTATTTGACGTTGTTTTTGTTATTTATTTGACGTTGTTTTTGTTATTTGACGTTGTTGTTGTTGTATTTGTTATTGTTGTTGTTGTTGCTTATTTGACGTTGTTGTTATTGTTGTTGTTTATTTGACGTTGTTGTTGTTGTTGACGTTTTTAGAGTTGTTGTTTATTTGACGTTGTTGTTGTTGTTTATTTGACGTTGTTGTTGTTGACGTTGTTGTTGTTGTTGTTTATTTGACGTTGTTGTTGTTGTTGTTGTTGTTGTTGTTTATTTGACGTTGTTGTTGTTGTTGACGTTGTTGTTGTTGTTGTTGTTGTTGTTGACGTTGTTGGTGTTGTTGTTTATTTGACGTTGTTGTTGTTTATTTGACGTTGTTTTAGTTGTTTTTGTTTATTTTACGTTGTTGTTGTTTATTTGACGTTGTTGTTGTTGAAGTTGTTGTTGTTGTTATTTGTTTGACGTTGTTGTTGTTGTTTATTTGACGTAGTTGTTGTTGTTGACGTTGTTGTTGTTGTTGTTGTTTATTTCACGTTTTTGTTGTTGTTGATGTTGTTGTTGTTTATTTGACGTTGTTGTTGTTGTTTATTTGACGTTGTTGTTGTTGCTTATTTGACTTTGTTGTTGTTATTGTTGTTGTTTATTTGACGTTGTTGTTGTTGTTGTTTATTTGATGTTGTTGTTGTTTATTTGATGTTGTTGTTGTTTATTTGACGTTGTTGTTGTTATTTAACGTTGTTGTTGTTGTTTATTTGACATTGTTGTTGTTGTTGACGTTGTTGTTGTTGTTGTTTATTTGACGTTGTTGTTCTTGTTGTTGACGTTGTTGGTGTTGTTGTTTATTTGACGTTGTTGTTGTTTATTTGACGTTGTTTTAGTTGTTGTTGTATATTTTACGTTGTTGTTGTTTATTTGACGTTGTTGTTGTTTACATTGTTGTTGTTGTTGTTTATTTGACGTTGTTGTTGTTTATTTGACGTAGTTGTTGTTGTTGACGTTGTTGTTGTTGTTGTTGTTTATTTCACGTTTTTGTTGTTGTTGATGTTGTTGTTGTTGTTGTTGTTGTTGATGTTGTTGTTGTGGTTGTTGTTTATTTGACGTTGTTGTTGTTGCTTATTTGACGTTGTTGTTGTTATTGTTGTTGTTTATTTGACGTTGTTGTTGTTGTTTATTTGATGTTGTTGTTGTTTATATGACGTTGTTGTTGTTGTTTATTTGACGTTGTTGTTGTTATTTATTTGACGTTGTTGTTATTGTTATTGTTTATTTGACGTTGTTGTTGTTGTTTATTTGACGTTGTTATTGTTGTTTATTTGACGTTGTTTTTGTTATTTGACGTTGTTGTTGTTGTATTTGTTATTGTTGTTGTTGTTGCTTATTTGACGTTGTTGTTATTGTTGTTGTTTATTTGACGATGTTGTTGTTGTTGTTTATTTGACGTTGTTGTTGTTGTTGTTTATTTGACGTTGTTATTGTTGTTGACGTTGTTGTTGTTGTTGTTTATTTAACGTTGTTGTTGTTGTTGTTGTTTATTTGACGTTGTTGTTGTTGTTGTTTATTTGACGTTGTTGTTGTTGTTGTTTATTTGACGGTGTTGTTGTTGTTGTTTATTTGACGTTGTTGTTGTTGTTGTTGTTGTTTATTTGATGTTGTTGTTGTTGTTGACGTTGTTGTTGTTGTTGTTTATTTGACGTTGTTGTTGTTGTTGTTGACGTTGTTGGTGTTATTATTTATTTGACGTTGTTTTAGTTGTTGTTGTTTATTTTACGTTGTTGTTGTTTATTTGACGTTGTTGTTGTTGACATTGTTGTTGTTGTTGTTTATTTGACGTTGTTGTTGTTCTTTATTTGACGTGGTTGTTGTTGTTGATGTTATTGTTGTTGTTGTTGTTTATTTCACGTTTTTGTTGTTGTTGATGTTGTTGTTGTTGTTGTTTATTTGACGTTGTTGTTGTTGTTTATTTGACGCTGTTGTTGTTGCTTATTTGACGTTGTTGTTGTTATTGTTGTTGTTTATTTGACGTTGTTGTTGTTGTTTATTTGATGTTG
This sequence comes from Vicia faba, assembly GCA_948472305.1. Classification (NCBI taxonomy): domain Eukaryota; kingdom Viridiplantae; phylum Streptophyta; class Magnoliopsida; order Fabales; family Fabaceae; genus Vicia; species Vicia faba. Next base: position 461,771,528 of record OX451740.1, read on the forward strand.
TCGTTGTTTATTTGACGTTGTTGTTGTTTATTTGACGTTGTTGTTGTTATTTATTTGACGTTGTTGTTATTGTTATTGTTTATTTGACGTTGTTGTTGTTGTTGTTGACGTTGTTGTTGTTGTTGACGTTGTTGTTGTTGTTGTTGTTGTTTATTTGACGTTGTTATTGTTGTTGTTTATTTGACGTTGTTAATGTTGTTGTTTATTTGACGGTGTTGTTGTTGTTGTTTATTTGACGACGTTGTTGTTGTTGTTGTTGTTGTTTATTTGACGTTGTTGGTGTTGTTGTTTATTTGACGTTGTTGTTGTTTATTTGACGTTGTTTTAGTTTTTGTTGTTTATTTTACGTTGTTGTTGTTTATTTGACGTTGTTGTTGTTGACGTTGTTGTTGTTGTTGTTGTTTATTTGACGTTGTTGTTGTTGTTTATTTGACGTAGTTATTGTTGTTGACGTTGTTGTTGTTGTTGTTGTTGTTGTTGTTTATTTCACGTTTTTGTTGTTGTTGATGTTGTTGTTGTTTATTTGACGTTGTTGTTGTTGTTTATTTGACGTTGTTGTTGTTGCTTATTTGACGTTGTTGTTGTTATTGTTGTTGTTTATTTGATGTTGTTGTTGTTGTTGTTTATTTGATGTTGTTGTTGTTTATTTGATGTTGTTGTTGTTGTTGTTTATTTGACGTTGTTGTTGTTATTTATTTGACGTTGTTGTTATTGTTATTGTTTATTTTACGTTGTTGTTGTTGTTGTTTATTTGACGTTGTTATTGTTGTTTATTTGACGTTGTTTTTGTTATTTGACGTTATTGTTGTTGTTGTATTTGTTATTGTTATTGTTGTTGCTTATTTGACGTTGTTGTTATTGTTGTTGTTTATTTGACGTTGTTGTTGTTGTTGTTTATTTGACGTTGTTGTTGTTGTTGTTGTTGTTGTTGACGTTGTTGTTGTTGTTGTTGTTGTTTATTTAACGTTGTTGTTGTTGTTATTGTTTATTTGACGTTGTTGTTGTTGTTGTTGACGTTGTTGTTGTTGTTGTTGTTGTTGACGTTGTTGTTGTTGTTGTTGTTTATTTGACGTTGTTGTTGTTGTTGTTTATTTGACGTTGTTGTTGTTGTTTATTTGACGTTGTTGTTGTTGTTGTTTATTTGACGTTGTTGTTGTTGTTGTTGTTGTTGTTGTTGTTTATTTGACGTTGTTGTTGTTGTTGACGTTGTTGTTGTTGTTGTTTATTTGACGTTATTGTTGTTGTTGTTGGTGTTGTTGTTTATTTGACGTTGTTGTTGTTTATTTGACGTTGTTTTAGTTGTTGTTGTTTATTTTACGTTGTTGTTGTTTATTTGACGTTGTTGTTGTTGACATTGTTGTTGTTGACATTGTTGTTGTTGTTGTTTATTTGACGTTGTTGTTTTTGTTGTTTATTTGACGTAGTTGTTGTTGTTGACGTTGTTGTTGTTGTTGTTGTTTATTTCACGTTTTTGTTGTTGTTGATATTGTTGTTGTTGTTGTTGTTGATGTTGTTGTTGTTGTTGTTGTTTATTTGACGTTGTTGTTGTTGCTTATTTGACGTTGTTGTTGTTATTGTTGTCGTTTATTTGACGTTGTTGTTGTTGTTGTTTATTTGATGTTGTTATTTTTTATTTGACGTTGTTGTTGTTGTTGTTGTTTATTTGACGTTGTTGTTGTTATTTATTTGACGTTGTTATTGTTGTTGACGTTGTTGTTGTTGTTGTTGTTGTTTATTTAACGTTGTTGTTGTTTATTTGACGTTGTTGGTGTTGTTGTTTATTTGACGTTGTTGTTGTTGTTTATTTGACGGTGTTGTTGTTGTTGTTTATTTGGCGTTGTTGTTGTTGTTGTTGTTGTTTATTTGACGTTGTTGTTGTTGTTGACGTTGTTGTTGTTGTTGTTTATTTGACGTTGTTGTTGTTGTTGTTGACGTTGTTGGTGTTATTGTTTATTTGACGTTGTTTTAGTTGTTGTTGTTTATTGTACGTTGTTGTTGTTTATTTGACGTTGTTGTTGTTGACATTGTTGTTGTTGTTGTTTATTTGACGTTGTTGTTGTTGTTTATTTGACGTTGTTGTTGTTGTTGTTGTTTATTTGACGTTGTTTTTTCCGTTGGTTTTGTTGTTTATTTGACGTTGTTGTTGTTGTTTATTTGACGTGGTTGTTGTTGTTGATGTTGTTGTTGCTGTTGTTGTTTATTTCACGTTTTTGTTGTTGTTGATGTTGTTGTTGTTGTTGGTTATTTGACGTTGTTGTTGTTGTTTATTTGACGCTGTTGTTGTTGCTTATTTGACGTTGTTGTTGTTATTGTTGTTGTTTATTTGACGTTGTTGTTGTTGTTTATTTGATGTTGTCGTTGTTTATTTGACGTTGTTGTTGTTGTTTATTTGACGGTGTTGTTGTTATTTATTTGACGTTAATGTTATTGTTATTGTTTATTTGACGTTGTTGTTGTTGTTGTTGACGTTGTTGTTGTTTATTTGACGTTGTTGTTGTTGTTGTTTATTTGACGTTGTTAATGTTGTTGTTTATTTGACGGTGTTGTTGTTGTTGTTTATTTGACGTTGTTGTTGTTGTTGTTGTTGTTGTTTCTTTGACGTTGTTGTTGTTGTTGACGTTGTTGTTGTTGTTGTTGTTGTTATTGTTGACGTTGTTGGTGTTGTTGTTTATTTGACGTTGTTGTTGTTTATTTGACGTTGTTTTAGTTGTTGTTGTTTATTTTACGTTGTTGTTGTTTATTTGACGTTGTTGTTGTTGACGTTGTTGTTGTTGTTGTTGTTTATTTGACGTTGTTGTTGTTGTTTATTTGACGTAGTTGTTGTTGTTGACGTTGTTGTTGTTGTTGTTGTTGTTGTTTATTTCACGTTTTTGTTGTTGTTGATGTTGTTGTTGTTTATTTGACGTTGTTGTTGTTGTTTATTTGACGTTGTTGTTGTTGCTTATTTGACGTTGTTGTTGTTATTGTTGTTGTTTATTTGATGTTGTTGTTGTTGTTGTTTATTTGATGTTGTTGTTGTTTATTTCATGTTGTTGTTGTTGTTGTTTATTTGACGTTGTTGTTGTTATTTATTTGACGTTGTTGTTATTGTTATTGTTTATTTTACGTTGTTGTTGTTGTTGTTGTTTATTTGACGTTGTTATTGTTGTTTATTTGACGTTGTTTTTGTTATTTGACGTTATTGTTATTGTTGTTGCTTATTTGACGTTGTTGTTATTGTTGTTGTTGTTGTTTATTTGACGTTGTTGTTGTTGTTGTTGTTGTTTATTTGACGTTGTTGTTGTTGTTGTTGTTGACGTTGTTGTTGTTGTTGTTGTTTATTTAACGTTGTTGTTGTTGTTATTGTTTATTTGACGTTGTTGTTGTTGTTGTTGACGTTGTTGTTGTTGTTGTTGTTGTTGACGTTGTTGTTGTTGTTGTTGTTTATTTGACGTTGTTGTTGTTGTTGTTGTTTATTTGACGTTGTTGTTGTTGTTTATTTGACGTTGTTGTTGTTGTTGTTTATTTGACGTTGTTGTTGTTGTTGTTGTTGTTGTTGTTTATTTGACGTTGTTGTTGTTGTTGACGTTGTTGTTGTTGTTGTTTATTTGACGTTATTGTTGTTGTTGTTGGTGTTGTTGTTTATTTGACGTTGTTGTTGTTTATTTGACGTTGTTTTAGTTGTTGTTGTTTATTTTACGTTGTTGTTGTTTATTTGACGTTGTTGTTGTTGACATTGTTGTTGTTGTTGTTTATTTGACGTTGTTGTTTTTGTTTTTTATTTGACGTAGTTGTTGTTGTTGACGTTGTTGTTGTTGTTGTTGTTTATTTCACGTTTTTGTTGTTGTTGATATTGTTGTTGTTGTTGTTGTTGATGTTGTTGTTGTTGTTGTTGTTTATTTGACGTTGTTGTTGTTGCTTATTTGACGTTGTTGTTGTTATTGTTGTCGTTTATTTGACGTTGTTGTTGTTGTTGTTTATTTGATGTTGTTATTTTTTATTTGACGTTGTTGTTGTTGTTGTTGTTTATTTAACGTTGTTGTTGTTATTTATTTGACGTTGTTATTGTTGTTGACGTTGTTGTTGTTGTTGTTGTTGTTTATTTAACGTTGTTGTTGTTGTTGTTGTTGTTTATTTGACGTTGTTGTTGTTGTTGTTTATTTGACGTTGTTGTTGTTGTTTATTTGACGGTGTTGTTGTTGTTGTTTATTTGACGTTGTTGTTGTTGTTGTTGTTGTTGTTTATTTGACGTTGTTGTTGTTGTTGACGTTGTTGTTGTTGTTGTTTATTTGACGTTGTTATTGTTGTTGTTGACGTTGTTGGTGTTATTGTTTATTTGACGTTGTTTTAGTTGTTGTTGTTTATTTTACGTTGTTGTTGTTTATTTGACGTTGTTGTTGTTGACATTGTTGTTGTTGTTGTTTATTTGACGTTGTTGTTGTTGTTTATTTGACGTAGTTGTTGTTGTTGACGTTGTTGTTGTAGTTGTTGTTGTTGTTTATTTCACGTTTTTGTTGTTGTTGATGTTGTTGTTGTTTATTTGACGTTGTTGTTGTTGTTTATTTGACGTTGTTGTTGTTGCTTATTTGACGTTGTTGTTGTTATTGTTGTTGTTTATTTGATGTTGTTGTTGTTGTTGTTTATTTGATGTTGTTGTTGTTTATTTGATGTTGTTGTTGTTGTTGTTTATTTGACGTTGTTGTTGTTATTTATTTGACGTTGTTGTTATTGTTATTGTTTATTTTACGTTGTTGTTGTTGTTGTTGTTTATTTGACGTTGTTATTGTTGTTTATTTGACGTTGTTTTTGTTATTTGACGTTATTGTTGTTGTTGTATTTGTTATTGTTATTGTTGTTGCTTATTTGACGTTGTTGTTATTGTTGTTGTTTATTTTACGTTGTTGTTGTTGTTTATTTGACGTTGTTGTTGTTGTTGTTGTTGTTGTTGACGTTGTTGTTGTTGTTGTTGTTGTTTATTTAACGTTGTTGTTGTTGTTATTGTTTATTTGACGTTGTTGTTGTTGTTGACGTTGTTGTTGTTGTTGTTGTTGACGTTGTTGTTGTTGTTGTTGTTGTTTATTTGACGTTGTTGTTGTTGTTGTTTATTTGACGTTGTTGTTGTTGTTTATTTGACGTTGTTGTTGTTGTTGTTTATTTGACGTTGTTGTTGTTGTTGTTGTTGTTGTTTATTTGACGTTGTTGTTGTTGTTGACGTTGTTGTTGTTGTTGTTTATTTGACGTTATTGTTGTTGTTGTTGGTGTTGTTGTTTATTTGACGTTGTTGTTGTTTATTTGACGTTGTTTTAGTTGTTGTTGTTTATTTTACGTTGTTGTTGTTTATTTGACGTTGTTGTTGTTGACATTGTTGTTGTTGTTGTTTATTTGACGTTGTTGTTTTTGTTGTTTATTTGACGTAGTTGTTGTTGTTGACGTTGTTGTTGTTGTTGTTGTTTATTTCACGTTTTTGTTGTTGTTGATATTGTTGTTGTTGTTGTTGTTGATGTCGTTGTTGTTGTTGTTGTTTATTTGACGTTGTTGTTGTTGCTTATTTGACGTTGTTGTTGTTATTGTTGTCGTTTATTTGACGTTGTTGTTGTTGTTGTTTATTTGATGTTGTTATTTTTTATTTGACGTTGTTGTTGTTGTTGTTGTTTATTTGACGTTGTTGTTGTTATTTATTTGACGTTGTTATTGTTGTTGACGTTGTTGTTGTTGTTGTTGTTGTTTATTTAACGTTGTTGTTGTTGTTGTTGTTTATTTGACGTTGTTGTTGTTGTTGTTTATTTGACGTTGTTGTTGTTGTTTATTTGACGGTGTTGTTGTTGTTGTTTATTTGACGTTGTTGTTGTTGTTGTTGTTGTTGTTTATTTGACGTGGTTGTTGTTGTTGATGTTGTTGTTGTTGTTGTTGTTTATTTCACGTTTTTGTTGTTGTTGATGTTGTTGTTGTTGTTGTTTATTTGACGTTGTTGTTGTTGTTTATTTGACGCTGTTGTTGTTGCTTATTTGACGTTGTTGTTGTTATTGTTGTTGTTTATTTGACGTTGTTGTTGTTGTTTATTTGATGTTGTCGTTGTTTATTTGACGTTGTTGTTGTTGTTTATTTGACGGTGTTGTTGTTATTTATTTGACGTTGATGTTATTGTTATTGTTTATTTGACGTTGTTGTTGTTGTTGATGTTGTTGTTGTTGTTGTTGACGTTGTTGTTGTTGTTGTTGTTTATTTGACGTTGTTGTTGTTGTTGTTTATTTGACGTTGTTAATGTTGTTGTTTATTTGACGGTGTTGTTGTTGTTTTTTATTTGACGTTGTTGTTGTTGTTGTTGTTGTTGTTGTTGTTGTTTCTTTGACGTTGTTGTTGTTGTTGACGTTGTTGTTGTTGTTGTTGTTGTTATTGTTGACGTTGTTGGTGTTGTTGTTTATTTGACGTTGTTGTTGTTTATTTGACGTTGTTTTAGTTGTTGTTGTTTATTTTACGTTGTTGTTGTTTATTTGACGTTGTTGTTGTTGACATTGTTGTTGTTGTTGTTGTTTATTTGACGTTGTTGTTGTTGTTTATTTGACGTAGTTGTTGTTGTTGACGTTGTTGTTGTTGTTGTTGTTGTTGTTTATTTCACATTTTTGTTGTTGTTGAAGTTGTTGTTGTTTATTTGACGTTGTTGTTGTTGTTTATTTGACGTTGTTGTTGTTGCTTATTTGGCGTTGTTGTTGTTATTGTTGTTGTTTATTTGATGTTGTTGTTTATTTGATGTTGTTGTTGTTGTTGTTGTTTATTTGACGTTGTTGTTGTTATTTATTTGACGTTGTTGTTATTGTTATTGTTTATTTTACGTTGTTGTTGCTGTTGTTGTTTATTTGACGTTGTTATTGTTGTTTATTTGACGTTGTTTTGTTATTTGACGTCATTGTTGTTGTTGTATTTGTTATTGTTATTGTTGTTGCTTATTTGACGTTGTTGTTATTGTTGTTGTTTATTTGACGTTGTTGTTGTTGTTGTTGTTGTTGTTTATTTGACGTTGTTGTTGTTGTTGTTGTTGTTGACGTTGTAGTTGTTGTTGTTGTTTATTTAACGTTGTTGTTGTTGTTATTGTTTATTTGACGTTGTTGTTGTTGTTGACGTTGTTGTTGTTGTTGTTGTTGACGTTATTGTTGTTGTTGTTGTTGTTTATTTGACGTTGTTGTTGTTGTTGTTTATTTGACGCTGTTGTTGTTGTTTATTTGACGTTGTTGTTGTTGTTGTTTATTTGACGTTGTTGTTGTTGTTGTTGTTTATTTGACGTTGTTGTTGTTGTTGACGTTGTTGTTGTTGTTGTTTATTTGACGTTGTTGTTGTTGTTGTTGACGTTGTTGGTGTTGTTGTTTATTTGACGTTGTTGTTGTTTATTTGACGTTGTTTTAGTTGTTGTTGTTCATTTTACGTTGTTGTTGTTTATTTGACGTTGTTGTTGTTGACATTGTTGTTGTTGTTGTTTATTTGACGTTGTTGTTGTTGTTTATTTGACGTAGTTGTTGTTGTTGACGTTGTTGTTGTTGTTGTTGTTTATTTCACGTTTTTGTTGTTGTTGTTTATTTGACGTTGTTGTTGTTGTTTATTTGACGTTGTTGTTGTTGTTGTTTATTTGACGTTGTTGTTGTTGTTGTTGTTGTTGTTTATTTGACGTTGTTGTTGTTGTTGACGTTGTTGTTGTTGTTGTTTATTTGACGTTATTGTTGTTGTTGTTGGTGTTGTTGTTTATTTGACGTTGTTGTTGTTTATTTGACGTTGTTTTAGTTGTTGTTGTTTATTTTACGTTGTTGTTGTTTATTTGACGTTGTTGTTGTTGACATTGTTGTTGTTGTTGTTTATTTGACGTTGTTGTTTTTGTTGTTTATTTGACGTAGTTGTTGTTGTTGACGTTGTTGTTGTTGTTGTTGTTTATTTCACGTTTTTGTTGTTGTTGATATTGTTGTTGTTGTTGTTGTTGATGTCGTTGTTGTTGTTGTTGTTTATTTGACGTTGTTGTTGTTGCTTATTTGACGTTGTTGTTGTTATTGTTGTCGTTTATTTGACGTTGTTGTTGTTGTTGTTTATTTGATGTTGTTATTTTTTATTTGACGTTGTTGTTGTTGTTGTTGTTTATTTGACGTTGTTGTTGTTATTTATTTGACGTTGTTATTGTTGTTGACGTTGTTGTTGTTGTTGTTGTTGTTTATTTAACGTTGTTGTTGTTGTTGTTGTTTATTTGACGTTGTTGTTGTTGTTGTTTATTTGACGTTGTTGTTGTTGTTTATTTGACGGTGTTGTTGTTGTTGTTTATTTGACGTTGTTGTTGTTGTTGTTGTTGTTGTTTATTTGACGTGGTTGTTGTTGTTGATGTTGTTGTTGTTGTTGTTGTTTATTTCACGTTTTTGTTGTTGTTGATGTTGTTGTTGTTGTTGTTTATTTGACGTTGTTGTTGTTGTTTATTTGACGCTGTTGTTGTTGCTTATTTGACGTTGTTGTTGTTATTGTTGTTGTTTATTTGACGTTGTTGTTGTTGTTTATTTGATGTTGTCGTTGTTTATTTGACGTTGTTGTTGTTGTTTATTTGACGGTGTTGTTGTTATTTATTTGACGTTGATGTTATTGTTATTGTTTATTTGACGTTGTTGTTGTTGTTGATGTTGTTGTTGTTGTTGTTGACGTTGTTGTTGTTGTTGTTGTTTATTTGACGTTGTTGTTGTTGTTGTTTATTTGACGTTGTTAATGTTGTTGTTTATTTGACGGTGTTGTTGTTGTTTTTTATTTGACGTTGTTGTTGTTGTTGTTGTTGTTGTTGTTGTTGTTTCTTTGACGTTGTTGTTGTTGTTGACGTTGTTGTTGTTGTTGTTGTTGTTATTGTTGACGTTGTTGGTGTTGTTGTTTATTTGACGTTGTTGTTGTTTATTTGACGTTGTTTTAGTTGTTGTTGTTTATTTTACGTTGTTGTTGTTTATTTGACGTTGTTGTTGTTGACATTGTTGTTGTTGTTGTTGTTTATTTGACGTTGTTGTTGTTGTTTATTTGACGTAGTTGTTGTTGTTGACGTTGTTGTTGTTGTTGTTGTTGTTGTTTATTTCACATTTTTGTTGTTGTTGAAGTTGTTGTTGTTTATTTGACGTTGTTGTTGTTGTTTATTTGACGTTGTTGTTGTTGCTTATTTGGCGTTGTTGTTGTTATTGTTGTTGTTTATTTGATGTTGTTGTTTATTTGATGTTGTTGTTGTTGTTGTTGTTTATTTGACGTTGTTGTTGTTATTTATTTGACGTTGTTGTTATTGTTATTGTTTATTTTACGTTGTTGTTGCTGTTGTTGTTTATTTGACGTTGTTATTGTTGTTTATTTGACGTTGTTTTGTTATTTGACGTCATTGTTGTTGTTGTATTTGTTATTGTTATTGTTGTTGCTTATTTGACGTTGTTGTTATTGTTGTTGTTTATTTGACGTTGTTGTTGTTGTTGTTGTTGTTGTTTATTTGACGTTGTTGTTGTTGTTGTTGTTGTTGACGTTGTAGTTGTTGTTGTTGTTTATTTAACGTTGTTGTTGTTGTTATTGTTTATTTGACGTTGTTGTTGTTGTTGACGTTGTTGTTG
>OX451740.1:461791096-461808596 GCA_948472305.1 Vicia faba
TTTGACGGTGTTGTTGTTGTTGTTTATTTGACGTTGTTGTTGTTGTTGTTGTTGTTTATTTGACGTTGTTGTTGTTGTTGTTTATTTGACGGTGTTGTTGTTGTTGTTTATTTGACGTTGTTGTTGTTGTTGTTGTTGTTTATTTGACGTTGTTGTTGTTGACATTGTTGTTGTTGTTGTTGTTTATTTGACGTTGTTGTTGTTGTTGACGTTGTTGGTGTTATTGTTTATTTGACGGTGTTTTAGTTGTTGTTGTTTATTTTACGTTGTTGTTGTTTATTTGACGTTGTTGTTGTTGACATTGTTGTTGTTGTTGTTGTTTATTTGACGTTGTTGTTGTTGTTGTTTATTTGACGTGGTTGTTGTTGTTGATGTTGTTGTTGTTGTTGTTTATTTCACGTTTTTGTTGTTGTTGTTGTTGTTGTTATTTATTTGACGTTGTTGTTGTTGTTTATTTGACGCTGTTGTTGTTGCTTATTTGACGTTGTTGTTGTTATTGTTGTTGTTTATTTAACGTTGTTGTTGTTGTTTATTTGATGTTGTCGTTGTTTAGTTGACGTTGTTGTTGTTGTTTATTTGACGTTGTTGTTGTTATTTATTTGACGTTGTTGTTATTGTTATTGTTATTTGACGTTGTTGTTGTTGACGTTGTTGTTGTTGTTGTTGTTGTTGACGTTGTTGTTGTTGTTGTTGTTGTTGTTTATTTGACGTTGTTGTTGTTGTTGTTTATTTGACGTTGTTAATGTTGTTGTTTATTTGACGGTGTTTTTGTTGTTGTTGTTGTTGTTGTTGTTGTTGTTGTTGTTTATTTGACGTTGTTGTTGTTGTTGACGTTGTTGTTGTTGTTGTTGTTGTTGACGTTGTTGGTGTTGTTGTTTATTTGACGTTGTTGTTGTTTATTTGACGTTGTTTTAGTTGTTGTTGTTTATTTTACGTTGTTGTTGTTTATTTGACGTTGTTGTTGTTGACATTGTTGTTGTTGTTGTTTATTTGACGTTGTTGTTGTTTATTTGACGTAGTTGTTTTTGTTGATGTTGTTGTTGTTGTTGTTTATTTCACGTTTTTGTTGTTGTTGATGTTGTTGTTGTTGTTGATGTTGTTGTTGTTGTTGTTTATTTGACGTTGTTGTTGTTTCTTATTTGACGTTGTTGTTGTTATTGTTGTTGTTTATTTGACGTTGTTGTTGTTGTTGTTTATTTGATGTTGTTGTTATTTATTTGACGTTGTTGTTGTTGTTGTTGTTGTTTATTTGACGTTGTTGTTGTTATTTATTTGACGTTGTTGTTATTGTTATTGTTTATTTGACGTTGTTGTTGTTGTTGTTTATTTGACGTTGTTATTGTTGTTTATTTGACGTTGTTTTTGTTATTTGACGTTGTTATTATTGTTGTATTTGTTATTGTTATTGTTGTTGCTTATTTGACGTTGTTGTTATTGTTGTTGTTTATTTGACGTTGTTGTTGTTGTTGTTTATTTGACGTTGTTGTTGTTGTTGTTGTTTATTTGACGTTGTTGTTGTTGTTGTTGTTGACGTTGTTGTTGTTGTTGTTGTTGTTTATTTAACGTTGTTGTTGTTGTTATTTTATATTTGACGTTGTTGTTGTTGTTGTTGACGTTGTTGTTGTTGTTGTTATTGTTGTTGTTGTTTATTTGATGTTGTTGCTGTTGTTGTTGTATATTTGACGCTGTTGTTGTTGTTGTTTATTTGACGTTGTTGTTGTTGTTGTTTATTTGACGTTGTTTTTGCTGTTGGTTTTGTTATTTATTTGACGTTGTTGTTGTTGTTTATTTGATGTTGTTGTTGTTGTTTATTTGACGTTGTTGTTGTTGTTGACGCTGTTGTTGTTGTTGTTTATTTGACGTTGTTGTTGTTGTTGTTTATTTGACGTTGTTGTTGTTGACGTTGTTGTTGTTGTTATTTATTTAACGTTGTTGTTGTTATTGTTGTTGTTGTTGTTTATTTGACGTTGTTGTTGTTGTTGTTTATTTGACGGTGTTGTTGTTGTTGTTTATTTGACGTTGTTGTTGTTGTTGTTGTTGTTGTTTATTTGACGTTGTTGTTGTTGTTGACGTTGTTGTTGTTGTTGTTTATTTGACGTTGTTGTTGTTGTTGTTGACGTTGTTGGTGTTATTGTTTATTTGACGTTGTTTTAGTTGTTGTTGTCTATTTTACGTTGTTGTTGTTTATTTGACGTTGTTGTTGTTGACATTGTTGTTGTTGTTGTTTATTTGACGTTGTTGTTGTTGTTTATTTGACGTGGTTGTTGTTGTTGATGTTGTTGTTGTTGTTGTTGTTTATTTCACGTTTTTGTTGTTGTTGTTGTTGTTGTTTATTTGACGTTGTTGTTGTTGTTTATTTGATGCTGTTGTTGTTGCTTATTTGACGTTGTTGTTGTTATTGTTGTTGTTTATTTAACGTTGTTGTTGTTGTTTATTTGATGTTGTCGTTGTTTATTTGACGTTGTTGTTGTTGTTTATTTGACGTTGTTGTTGTTATTTATTTGACGTTGTTGTTATTGTTATTGTTTATTTGACGTTGTTGTTGTTGTTGTTGACGTTGTTGTTGTTGTTGTTGTTGACGTTGTTGTTGTTGTTGTTGGTGTTGTTTATTTGACGTTGTTGTTGTTGTTGTTGTTTATTTGACGTTGTTAATGTTGTTGTTTATTTGACGGTGTTGTTGTTGTTGTTGTTGTTGTTGTTGTTTATTTGACGTTGTTGTTGTTGTTGACGTTGTTGTTGTTGTTGTTGTTGTTGACGTTGTTGGTGTTGTTGTTTATTTGACGTTGTTGTTGTTTATTTGACGTTGTTTTAGTTGTTGTTGTTTATTTTACGTTGTTGTTGTTTATTTGACGTTGTTGTTGTTGACATTGTTGTTGTTGTTGTTTATTTGACGTTGTTGTTGTTTATTTGACGTAGTTGTTTTTGTTGACGTTGTTGTTGTTGTTGTTGTTTATTTCACGTTTTTGTTGTTGTTGATGTTGTTGTTGTTGTTGATGTTGTTGTTGTTGTTGTTTATTTGACGTTGTTGTTGTTTCTTATTTGACGTTGTTGTTGTTATTGTTGTTGTTTATTTGACGTTGTTGTTGTTGTTGTTGTTGTTGTTGTTTATTTGATGTTGTTGTTATTTATTTGACGTTGTTGTTGTTGTTGTTGTTTATTTGACGTTGTTGTTGTTATTTATTTGACGTTGTTGTTATTGTTACTGTTTATTTGACGTTGTTGTTATTGTTGTTGTTTATTTGACGTTGTTATTGTTGTTTATTTGACGTTGTTTTTGTTATTTGACGTTGTTATTGTTGTTGTATTTGTTATTGTTATTGTTGTTGCTTATTTGACGTTGTTGTTATTGTTGTTGTTTATTTGACGTTGTTGTTGTTGTTGTTGTTTATTTGACGTTGTTGTTGTTGTTGTTGTTGGCGTTGTTGTTGTTGTTGTTGTTTATTTAACGTTGTTGTTGTTGTTATTGTTTATTTGACGTTGTTGTTGTTGTTGTTGACGTTGTTGTTGTTGTTGTTATTGTTGTTGTTGTTTATTTGATGTTGTTGCTGTTGTTGTTGTTGTATATTTGACGCTGTTGTTGTTGTTGTTGTTTATTTGACGTTGTTGTTGTTGTTGTTTATTTAACGTTGTTTTTGCTGTTGGTTTTGTTGTTTATTTGACGTTGTTGTTGTTGTTTATTTGATGTTGTTGTTGTTGTTGTTGTTTATTTGACGTTGTTGTTGTTGTTGACGTTGTTGTTGTTGTTGTTTATTTGACGTTGTTGTTGTTGTTGTTTATTTGACGTTGTTGTTGTTGTTATTTATTTAACGTTGTTGTTGTTATTGTTGTTGTTGTTGTTTATTTGACGTTGTTGTTGTTGTTGTTGTTGTTTATTTAACGTTGTTGTAGTTGTTTATTTGACATTTTTGTTGTTATTGTTTATTTGACGTTGTTGTTGTTGTTTATTTGACGTTGTTGTTGTTGTTGTTGACGTTGTTGTTGTTGTTGTTGTTTATTTGACGTTGTTGTTGTTGTTGACGTTGTTGCTGTTGTTGTTTATTTGACGTTCTTGTTGTTGTTGTTGTTTATTTGACGTTGTTGTTGTTGTTGTTGTTTATTTGACGTTGTTGTTGTTGTATTTATTTGACGTTGTTGTTGTTGTTGTTGTTGTTTATTTGACGGTGTTGTTGTAGTTGTTGTTTATTTGACGTTGTTGTTGTTATTTATTTGACGTTGTTGTTGTTGACGTTGTTGTTGTTTATTTGACGTTGTTGTTGTTGACGTTGTTGTTGTTGTTTATTTGACGTTGTTGTTGTTGTTGTTGTTGTTGTTTATTTGACGTTGTTGTTGTTGTTGTTGTTTATTTGACGTTGTTGTTGTTGTTGTTTATTTGACGGTGTTGTTGTTGTTGTTTATTTGACGTTGTTGTTGTTGTTGTTGTTGTTGTTGTTTATTTGACGTTGTTGTTGTTGTTGACGTTGTTGTTGTTGTTGTTGTTTATTTGATGTTGTTGTTGTTGTTGACGTTGTTGTTGTTATTGTTAATTTGACGTTGTTGTTGTTTATTTGACGTTGTTTTAGTTGTTGTTGTTTATTTTACATTGTTGTTGTTTATTTGACGTTGTTGTTGTTGACATTGTTGTTGTTGTTATTTATTTGACGTTGTTGTTGTTGTTTATTTGACGTAGTTGTTGTTGTTGACGTTGTTGTTGTTGTTGTTGTTGTTTATTTCACGTTTTTGTTGTTGTTGATATTGTTGTTGTTGTTGTTGATGTTGTTGTTGTTGTTGTTGTTTATTTGACGTTGTTGTTGTTGCTTATTTGACGTTGTTGTTGTTATTGTTGTTGTTTATTTGACGTTGTTGTTGTTGTTGTTGTTTATTTGATGTTGTTATTGTTTATTTGACGTTGTTGTTGTTGTTGTTTATTTGACGTTGTTGTTGTTGTTTATTTGACGTTGTTATTGTTGTTGACGTTGTTATTGTTGTTGTTGTTTATTTAACGTTGTTGTTGTTGTTGTTTATTTGACGTTGTTGTTGTTGTTGTTTATTTGACGTTGTTGTTGTTGTTGTTTATTTGACGGTGTTGTTGTTGTTGTTTATTTGACGTTGTTGTTGTTGTTGTTGTTTATTTGACGTTGTTGTTGTTGTTGACGTTGTTGTTGTTGTTGTTTATTTGACGTTGTTGTTGTTGTTGTTGTTGATGTTGTTGGCGTTATTGTTTATTTGACGTTGTTTTAGTTGTTGTTGTTTATTTTTAGTTGTTGTTGTATATTTGACGTTGTTGTTGTTTACATTGTTGTTGTTGTTGTTATTTATTTGACGTTGTTGTTGTTGTTTATTTGACGTGGTTGTTGTTGATGTTGTTGTTGTTGTTGTTGTTGTTGTTTATTTCACGTTTTTGTTGTTGTTGATGTTGTTGTTGTTGTTTATTTGACGTTGTTGTTGTTGTTTATTTGACGCTGTTGTTGTTGCTTATTTGACGTTGTTGTTGTTATTGTTGTTGTTTATTTAACGTTGTTGTTGTTGTTTATTTGATGTTGTCGTTGTTTATTTGACGTTGTTGTTGTTGTTTATTTGACGTTGTTGTTGTTATTTATTTGACGTTGTTGTTATTGTTATTGTTTATTTGACGTTGTTGTTGTTGTTGTTGTTGACGTTGTTGTTGTTATTGTTGTTGACGTTGTTGTTGTTGTTGTTGTTGTTGTTGTTTATTTGACGTTGTTGTTGTTGTTGTTTATTTGACGTTGTTAATGTTGTTGTTTATTTGACGGTGTTTTTGTTGTTGTTGTTGTTGTTGTTGTTGTTGTTGTTTATTTGACGTTGTTGTTGTTGTTGACGTTGTTGTTGTTGTTGTTGTTGTTGTTGACGTTGTTGGTGTTGTTGTTTATTTGACGTTGTTGTTGTTTATTTGACGTTGTTTTAGTTGTTGTTGTTTATTTTACTTTGTTGTTGTTTATTTGACGTTGTTGTTGTTGACATTGTTGTTGTTGTTGTTTATTTGACGTTGTTGTTGTTTATTTGACGTAGTTGTTTTTGTTGACGTTGTTGTTGTTGTTGTTGTTGTTGTTTATTTCACGTTTTTGTTGTTGTTGATGTTGTTGTTGTTGTTGTTTATTTGACGTTGTTGTTGTTTCTTATTTGACGTTGTTGTTGTTATTGTTGTTGTTTATTTGAAGTTGTTGTTGTTGTTGTTTATTTGATGTTGTTGTTATTTATTTGACGTTGTTGTTGTTGTTGTTGTTTATTTGACGTTGTTGTTGTTATTTATTTGACGTTGTTGTTATTGTTATTGTTTATTTGACGTTGTTGTTGTTGTTGTTGTTTATTTGACGTTGTTATTGTTGTTTATTTGACGTTGTTTTTGTTATTTGACGTTGTTATTGTTGTTGTATTTGTTATTGTTATTGTTGTTGCTTATTTGACGTTGTTGTTATTGTTGTTGTTTATTTGACGTTGATGTTGTTGTTGTTTATTTGACGTTGTTGTTGTTGTTGTTGTTGTTGTTGACGTTGTTGTTGTTGTTGTTGTTTATTTAACGTTGTTGTTGTTGTTATTGTTTATTTGACGTTGTTGTTGTTGTTGTTGACGTTGTTGTTGTTGTTGTTGTTGTTGACGTTGTTGTTGTTGTTGTTGTTGTTTATTTGACGTTGTTGTTGTTGTTGTTGTTTATTTGACGTTGTTGTTGTTGTTTATTTGACGTTGTTGTTGTTGTTGTTTATTTGACGTTGTTGTTGTTGTTGTTGTTGTTTATTTGACGTTGTTGTTGTTGTTGAGGTTGTTGTTGTTGTTGTTTATTTGACGTTATTGTTGTTGTTGTTGACGTTGTTGGTGTTGTTGTTTATTTGACGTTGTTGTTGTTTATTTGACGTTGTTTTAGTTGTTGTTGTTTATTTTACGTTGTTGTTGTTTATTTGACGTTGTTGTTGTTGACATTGTTGTTGTTGTTGTTAATTTGACGTTGTTGTTGTTGTTTATTTGACGTAGTTGTTGTTGTTGACGTTGTTGTTGTTGTTGTTTATTTCACGTTTTTGTTGTTGTTGATATTGTTGTTGTTGTTGTTGTTGTTGATGTTGTTGTTGTTGTTGTTCTTTTTATTTGACATTGTTGTTGTTGCTTATTTGACGTTGTTGTTGTTATTGTTGTTGTTTATTTGACGTTGTTGTTGTTGTTGTTTATTTGATGTTGTTATTGTTTATTTGACGTTGTTGTTGTTGTTGTTTATTTGACGTTGTTGTTGTTATTTATTTGACGTTGTTGTTATTGTTATTGTTTATTTGACGTTGTTGTTGTTGTTGTTGTTTATTTGACGTTGTTATTGTTGTTTATTTGACGTTGTTTTTGTTATTTGACGTTGTTATTGTTGTTGTATTTGTTATTGTTGTTGTTGTTGCTTATTTGACGTTGTTGTTATTGTTGTTGTTTATTTGATGTTGTTGTTGTTGTTGTTTATTTGACGTTGTTGTTGTTGTTGTTGTTGTTGTTGACGTTGTTGTTGTTGTTGTTTATTTAACGTTGTTGTTGTTGTTGTTGTTTATTTGACGTTGTTGTTGTTGTTGTTGTTTTTTATTTGACGTTGTTGTTGTTGTTTACGTTGTTGTTGTTGTTGTTGTTTATTTGACGTTGTTGTTGTTGTTGTTTATTTGACGTTGTTGTTGTTGTTGTTTATTTGACGTTGTTGTTGTTTATTTGACGTTGTTGTTGTTATTTGACGTTGTTGTTGTTGTTTTTGTTATTGTTGTTGTTGTTTATTTGATGTTGTTGCTGTTGTTGTTGTTATATATTTGACGTTGTTGTTGTTGTTGTTGTTTATTTGACGTTGTTGTTGTTGTTGTTATTTATTTGACGTTGTTTTTGCTGTTGGTTTTGTTGTTTATTTGACGTTGTTGTTGTTGTTTATTTGACGTTGTTGTTGTTGTTGTTTATTTGACGTTGTTGTTGTTGTTAAAGCTGTTGTTGTTGTTGTTTATTTGACATTGTTGTTGTTGTTGTTGTTTATTTGACATTGTTGTTGTTGACGTTGTTGTTGTTGTTATTTATTTAACGTTGTTGTTGTTATTGTTGTTGTTGTTGTTGTTTATTTGACGTTGTTGTTGTTGTTGTTTATTTAACGTTGTTGTAGTTGTTTATTTGACATTTTTGTTGTTATTGTTTATTTGACGTTGTTGTTGTTGTTTATTTGACGTTGTTGTTGTTGTTGACATTGTTGTTGTTGTTGTTGTTTATTTGACGTTGTTGTTGTTGTTGACGTTGTTGCTGTTGTTGTTTATTTGACGTTCTTGTTGTTGTTGTTGTTTATTTGACGTTGTTGTTGTTGTATTTATTTGACGTTGTTGTTGTTGTTGTTGTTGTTTATTTGACGGTGTTGTTGTAGTTGTTGTTTATTTGACGTTGTTGTTGTTATTTATTTGACGTTGTTGTTGTTGACATTGTTGTTGTTTATTTGACGTTGTTGTTGTTGACGTTGTTGTTGTTGTTGTTTATTTGACGTTGTTGCTGTTGTTGTTGTTTATTTGACGTTGTTGTTGTTGTTGTTGTTGTTTATTTGATGTTGTTGTTGTTGTTGTTGTTGTTTATTTGACGGTGTTGTTGTTGTTGTTGTTGTTTATTTGACGTTGTTGTTGTTGTTGTTGTTTATTTGACGTTGTTGTTGTTGTTGACGTTGTTGTTGTTGTTGTTGTTGTTGTTGTTGACGTTGTTGTTGTTGTTGTTTATTTGACGTTGTTGTTGTTTATTTGACGTTGTTTTAGTTGTTGTTGTTTATTTTACTTTGTTGTTGTTTATTTGACGTTGTTGTTGTTGACATTGTTGTTGTTGTTGTTTATTTGACGTTGTTGTTGTTTATTTGACGTAGTTGTTTTTGTTGACGTTGTTGTTGTTGTTGTTGTTGTTTATTTCACGTTTTTGTTGTTGTTGATGTTGTTGTTGTTGTTGTTTATTTGACGTTGTTGTTGTTTCTTATTTGACGTTGTTGTTGTTATTGTTGTTGTTTATTTGACGTTGTTGTTGTTGTTGTTTATTTGATGTTGTTGTTATTTATTTGACGTTGTTGTTGTTGTTGTTGTTTATTTGACGTTGTTGTTGTTATTTATTTGACGTTGTTGTTATTGTTATTGTTTATTTGACGTTGTTGTTGTTGTTGTTTATTTGACGTTGTTATTGTTGTTTATTTGACGTTGTTTTTGTTATTTGACGTTGTTATTGTTGTTGTATTTGTTATTGTTATTGTTGTTGCTTATTTGACGTTGTTGTTATTGTTGTTGTTTATTTGACGTTGTTGTTGTTGTTGTTTATTTCACGTTGTTGTTGTTGTTGTTGTTGTTGACGTTGTTGTTGTTGTTGTTGTTTATTTAACGTTGTTGTTGTTGTTATTGTTTATTTGACGTTGTTGTTGTTGTTGTTGACGTTGTTATTGTTGTTGTTGTTGTTGACGTTGTTGTTGTTGTTGTTGTTGTTGTTGTTGTTTATTTGACGTTGTTGTTGTTGTTGTTGTTTATTTGACGTTGTTGTTGTTGTTTATTTGACGTTGTTGTTGTTGTTATTTATTTGACGTTGTTGTTGTTGTTGTTGTTTATTTGACGTTGTTGTTGTTGTTGAGGTTGTTGTTGTTGTTGTTTATTTGACGTTATTGTTGTTGTTGTTGACGTTGTTGGTGTTGTTGTTTATTTGACGTTGTTGTTGTTTATTTGACGTTGTTTTAGTTGTTGTTGTTTATTTTACGTTGTTGTTGTTTATTTGACGTTGTTGTTGTTGACATTGTTGTTGTTGTTGTTTATTTGACGTTGTTGTTGTTGTTTATTTGACGTAGTTGTTGTTGTTGACGTTGTTGTTGTTGTTTATTTCACGTTTTTGTTGTTGTTGATATTGTTGTTGTTGTTGTTGTTGTTGTTGATGTTGTTGTTGTTGTTGTTGTTTTTTATTTGACGTTGTTGTTGTTGCTTATTTGACGTTGTTGTTGTTATTGTTGTTGTTTATTTGACGTTGTTGTTGTTGTTGTTTATTTGATGTTGTTATTGTTTATTTGACGTTGTTGTTGTTGTTGTTTATTTGACGTTGTTGTTGTTATTTATTTGACGTTGTTGTTATTGTTATTGTTTATTTGACGTTGTTGTTGTTGTTGTTGTTTATTTGACGTTGTTATTGTTGTTTATTTGACGTTGTTTTTGTTATTTGACGTTGTTATTGTTGTTGTATTTGTTATTGTTGTTGTTGTTGCTTTTTTGACGTTGTTGTTATTGTTGTTGTTTATTTGACGTTGTTGTTGTTGTTGTTTATTTGACGTTGTTGTTGTTGTTGTTGTTGTTGTTGACGTTGTTGTTGTTGTTGTTGTTTATTTAACGTTGTTGTTGTTGTTGTTGTTGTTTATTTGACGTTGTTGTTGTTGTTGTTGTTTTTTATTTGACGTTGTTGTTGTTGTTGACGTTGTTGTTGTTGTTGTTTATTTGACGTTGTTGTTGTTGTTTATTTGACGTTGTTGTTGTTGTTGTTGTTTATTTGACGTTGTTGTTGTTATTTGACGTTGTTATTGTTGTTGTTATTGTTGTTGTTGTTTATTTGATGTTGTTGCTGTTGTTGTTGTTGTATATTTGACGTTGTTGTTGTTGTTGTTGTTTATTTGACGTTGTTGTTGTTGTTGTTGTTTATTTGACGTTGTTTTTGCTGTTGGTTTTGTTGTTTATTTGACGTTGTTGTTGTTGTTTATTTGACGTTGTTGTTGTTGTTGTTTATTTGACGTTGTTGTTGTTGTTAAAGCTGTTGTTGTTGTTGTTTATTTGACATTGTTGTTGTTGTTGTTGTTTATTTGACATTGTTGTTGTTGACGTTGTTGTTGTTGTTATTTATTTAACGTTGTTGTTGTTATTGTTGTTGTGGTTGTTGTTTATTTGACGTTGTTGTTGTTGTTGTTTATTTAACGTTGTTGTAGTTGTTTATTTGACATTTTTGGTTTTATTGTTTATTTGACGTTGTTGTTGTTGTTTATTTGACGTTGTTGTTGTTGTTGACATTGTTGTTGTTGTTGTTTATTTGACGTTGTTGTTGTTGTTGACGTTGTTGCTGTTGTTGTTTATTTGACGTTCTTGTTGTTGTTGTAGTTTATTTGACGTTGTTGTTGTTGTATTTATTTGACGTTGTTGTTGTTGTTGTTGTTGTTGTTTATTTGACGGTGTTGTTGTAGTTGTTGTTTATTTGACGTTGTTGTTGTTATTTATTTGACGTTGTTGTTGTTGACATTGTTGTTGTTTATTTGACGTTGTTGTTGTTGACGTTGTTGTTGTTGTTGTTGTTTATTTGACGTTGTTGTTGTTGTTGTTGTTTATTTGACGTTGTTGTTGTTGTTGTTGTTGTTGTTGTTTATTTGACGGTGTTGTTGTTGTTGTTGTTTATTTGACGTTGTTGTTGTTGTTGTTGTTGTTGTTTATTTGACGTTGTTGTTGTTGTTGACGTTGTTGTTGTTGTTGTTGTTTATTTGACGTTGTTGTTGTTGTTGTTGACGTTGTTGGTGTTATTGTTTATTTGACGTTGTTGTTGTTTATTTGACGTTGTTTTAGTTGTTGTTGTTTATTTTACGTTGTTGTTGTTTATTTGACGTTGTTGTTGTTGACATTGTTGTTGTTGTTGTTTATTTGACGTTGTTGTTGTTGTTTATTTGACGTAGTTGTTGTTGTTGATGTTGTTGTTGTTGTTGTTGTTTATTTCACATTTTTGTTGTTGTTGATGTTGTTGTTGTTGTTGTTGTTTATTTGACGTTGTTGTTGTTGTTTATTTGACGTTGTTATTGTTGTTTATTTGACGTTGTTTTTGTTATTTGACGTTGTTGTTGTTGTTGTATTTGTTATTGTTGTTGTTGTTGCTTATTTGACGTTGTTGTTATTGTTGTTGTTTATTTGACGATGTTGTTGTTGTTGTTGTTTATTTGACGTTGTTGTTGTTGTTTATTTGACGTTGTTATTGTTGTTGACATTGTTGTTGTTGTTTATTTAACGTTGTTGTTGTTGTTGTTGTTTATTTGACGTTGTTGTTGTTGTTGTTATTTATTGGACGTTGTTGTTGTTGTTTATTTGACGGTGTTGTTGTTGTTGTTTATTTGACGTTGTTGTTGTTGTTGTTGTTGTTGTTTATTTGACGTTGTTGTTGTTGTTGTTGACGTTGTTGTTGTTGTTGTTGTTTATTTGACGTTGTTGTTGTTGTTGTTGACGTTGTTGGTGTTATTGTTTATTTGACGTTGTTTTAGTTGTTGTTGTTTATTTTACGTTGTTGTTGTTTATTTGACGTTGTTGTTGTTGACATTGTTGTTGTTGTTGTTTATTTGACGTTGTTGTTATTGTTTATTTGACGTGGTTGTTGTTGTTGATGTTGTTGTTGTTGTTGTTGTTGTTGTTTATTTCACGTTTTTGTTGTTGTTGTTGTTGTTTATTTGACGTTGTTGTTGTTGTTTATTTGACGCTGTTGTTCTTGCTTATTTGACGTTGTTGTTGTTATTGTTGTTGTTTATTTGACGTTGTTGTTGTTATTTATTTGATGTTGTCGTTGTTTATTTGACGTTGTTGTTGTTGTTTATTTAACGTTGTTGTTGTTATTTATTTGACGTTGTTGTTATTGTTATTTTTTATTTGACGTTGTTGTTGTTGTTGTTGTTGACGTTGTTGTTGTTGTTGTTTATTTAACGTTGTTGTTGTTATTTATTTGACGTTGTTGTTATTGTTATTTTTTATTTGACGTTGTTGTTGTTGTTGTTGTTGACGTTGTTGTTGTTGTTGTTGACGTTGTTGTTGTTGTTGTTGTTTATTTGACGTTGTTGTTGTTGTTGTTGTTGTTTATTTGACGTTGTTAATGTTGTTGTTTATTTGACGGTGTTGTTGTTGTTGTTTATTTGACGTTGTTGTTGTTGTTGTTGTTGTTGTTTATTGGACGTAGTTGTTGTTGTTGACGTTGTTGTTGTTGTTGTTTATTTCACGTTTTTGTTGTTGTTGATATTGTTGTTGTTGTTGTTGATGTTGTTGTTGTTGTTGTTGTTTATTTGACGTTGTTGTTGTTGCTTATTTGACGTTGTTGTTGTTATTGTTGTTGTTTATTTGACATTGTTGTTGTTGTTGTTTATTTGATGTTGTTATTGTTTATTTGACGTTGTTGTTGTTGTTGTTTATTTGACGTTGTTGTTGTTATTTATTTGACGTTGTTGTTATTGTTATTGTTTATTTGACGTTGTTGTTGTTGTTGTTGTTGTTTATTTGACGTAGTTATTGTTGTTTATTTGACGTTGTTTTTGTTATTTGACGTTGTTATTGTTGTTGTATTTGTTATTGTTGTTGTTGTTGCTTATTTGACGTTGTTGTTATTGTTGTTGTTTATTTGACGTTGTTGTTGTTGTTGTTGTTTATTTGACGTTGTTGTTGTTGTTGTTGTTGTTGTTGACGTTGTTGTTGTTGTTGTTGTTGTTTATTTAACGTTGTTGTTGTTGTTGTTTATTTGACGTTGTTGTTGTTGTTGTTTATTTGACGTTGTTGTTGTTGTTGTTGACGTTGTTGTTGTTGTTGTTTATTTGATGTTGTTGTTGTTGTTTATTTGACGTTGTTGTTGTTGTTGTTGTTTATTTGACGTTGTTGTTGTTGTTGTTATTTGACGTTGTTGTTGTTGTTATTGTTGTTGTTTTTTATTTGATGTTGTTGCTGTTGTTGTTGTATATTTGACGCTGTTGTTGTTGTTGTTGTTTATTTGACGTTATTGTTGTTGTTGTTGTTTATTTGACGTTGTTTTTGCTGTTGGTTTTGTTGTTTATTTGACGTTGTTGTTGTTATTTATTTGACGTTGTTGTTGTTATTGTTTATTTGACGTTGTTGTTGTTGTTGTTTATTTGACGTTGTTATTGTTGTTTATTTGACGTTGTTTTTGTTATTTGACGTTGTTATTGTTGTTGTATTTGTTATTGTTATTGTTGTTGCTTATTTGACGTTGTTGTTATTGTTGTTGTTTATTTGACGTTGTTTTTGTTATTTGACGTTGTTATTGTTGTTGTATTTGTTATTGTTATTGTTGTTGCTTATTTGACGTTGTTGTTATTGTTGTTGTTTATTTGACGTTGTTGTTGTTGTTGTTGTTTATTTGACGTTGTTGTTGTTTCTTATTTGACGTTGTTGTTGTTATTGTTGTTGTTTATTTGACGTTGTTGTTGTTGTTGTTTATTTGATGTTGTTGTTATTTATTTGACGTTGTTGTTGTTGTTGTTGTTTATTTGACGTTATTGTTGTTATTTATTTGACGTTGTTGTTATTGTTATTGTTTATTTGACATTGTTGTTGTTGTTGTTTATTTGACGTTGTTATTGTTGTTTATTTGACGTTGTTTTTGTTATTTGACGTTGTTATTGTTGTTGTATTTGTTATTGTTATTGTTGTTGCTTATTTGACGTTGTTGTTATTGTTGTTGTTTATTTGACGTTGTTGTTGTTGTTGTTTATTTCACGTTGTTGTTGTTGTTGTTGTTGTTGACGTTGTTGTTGTTGTTGTTGTTGTTTATTTAACGTTGTTGTTGTTGTTATTGTTTATTTGACGTTGTTGTTGTTGTTGTTGTTGACGTTGTTGTTGTTGGTGTTGTTGTTGACGTTGTTGTTGTTGTTGTTGTTGTTGTTGTTGTTTATTTGACGTTGTTGTTGTTGTTGTTGTTTATTTGACGTTGTTGTTGTTGTTTATTTGACGTTGTTGTTGTTGTTATTTATTTGACGTTGTTGTTGTTGTTGTTGTTTATTTGACGTTGTTGTTGTTGTTGAGGTTGTTGTTGTTGTTGTTTATTTGACGTTATTGTTGTTGTTGTTGACGTTGTTGGTGTTGTTGTTTATTTGACGTTGTTGTTGTTTATTTGACGTTGTTTTAGTTGTTGTTGTTTATTTTACGTTGTTGTTGTTTATTTGACGTTGTTGTTGTTGACATTGTTGTTGTTGTTGTTTATTTGACGTTGTTGTTGTTGTTTATTTGACGTAGTTGTTGTTGTTGACGTTGTTGTTGTTGTTGTTTATTTCACGTTTTTGTTGTTGTTGATATTGTTGTTGTTGTTGTTGTTGTTGTTGATGTTGTTGTTGTTGTTGTTGTTTTTTATTTGACGTTGTTGTTGTTGCTTATTTGACGTTGTTGTTGTTATTGTTGTTGTTTATTTGACGTTGTTGTTGTTGTTGTTTATTTGATGTTGTTATTGTTTATTTGACGTTGTTGTTTATTTGACGTTGTTGTTGTTATTTATTTGACGTTGTTGTTATTGTTATTGTTTATTTGACGTTGTTGTTGTTGTTGTTGTTTATTTGACGTTGTTATTGTTGTTTATTTGACGTTGTTTTTGTTATTTGACGTTGTTATTGTTGTTGTATTTGTTATTGATGTTGTTGTTGCTTATTTGACGTTGTTGTTATTGTTGTTGTTTATTTGACGTTGTTGTTGTTGTTGTTTATTTGACGTTGTTGTTGTTGTTGTTGTTGTTGACGTTGTTGTTGTTGTTGTTGTTTATTTAACGTTGTTGTTGTTGTTGTTGTTTATTTGACGTTGTTGTTGTTGTTGTTGTTTTTTATTTGACGTTGTTGTTGTTGTTGACGTTGTTGTTGTTGTTGTTTATTTGACGTTGTTGTTGTTGTTTATTTGACGTTGTTGTTGTTGTTGTTGTTTATTTGACGTTGTTGTTGTTATTTGACGTTGTTATTGTTGTTGTTATTGTTGTTGTTGTTTATTTGATGTTGTTGCTGTTGTTGTTGTTGTATATTTGACGTTGTTGTTGTTGTTGTTGTTTATTTGACGTTGTTGTTGTTGTTGTTGTTTATTTGACGTTGTTTTTGCTGTTGGTTTTGTTGTTTATTTGACGTTGTTGTTGTTGTTTATTTGACGTTGTTGTTGTTGTTGTTTATTTGACGTTGTTGTTGTTGTTAAAGCTGTTGTTGTTGTTGTTTATTTGACATTGTTGTTGTTGTTGTTGTTTATTTGACATTGTTGTTGTTGACGTTGTTGTTGTTGTTATTTATTTAACGTTGTTGTTGTTATTGTTGTTGTGGTTGTTGTTTATTTGACGTTGTTGTTGTTGTTGTTTATTTAACGTTGTTGTAGTTGTTTATTTGACATTTTTGGTTTTATTGTTTATTTGACGTTGTTGTTGTTGTTTATTTGACGTTGTTGTTGTTGTTGACATTGTTGTTGTTGTTGTTTATTTGACGTTGTTGTTGTTGTTGACGTTGTTGCTGTTGTTGTTTATTTGACGTTCTTGTTGTTGTTGTTGTTTATTTGACGTTGTTGTTGTTGTATTTATTTGACGTTGTTGTTGTTGTTGTTGTTGTTGTTGTTGTTTATTTGACGGTGTTGTTGTAGTTGTTGTTTATTTGACGTTGTTGTTGTTATTTATTTGACGTTGTTGTTGTTGACATTGTTGTTGTTTATTTGACGTTGTTGTTGTTGACGTTGTTGTTGTTGTTGTTTATTTGACGTTGTTGCTGTTGTTGTTGTTTATTTGACGTTGTTGTTGTTGTTGTTGTTGTTGTTGTTGTTTATTTGACGGTGTTGTTGTTGTTGTTTATTTGACGTTGTTGTTGTTGTTGTTGTTTATTTGACGTTGTTGTTGTTGTTGACGTTGTTGTTGTTGTTGTTGTTTATTTGACGTTGTTGTTGTTGTTGTTGACATTGTTGGTGTTATTGTTTATTTGACGTTGTTGTTGTTTATTTGACGTTGTTTTAGTTGTTGTTGTTTATTTTACGTTGTTGTTGTTTATTTGACGTTGTTGTTGTTGACATTGTTGTTGTTGTTGTTTATTTGACGTTGTTGTTGTTGTTTATTTGACGTAGTTGTTGTTGTTGATGTTGTTGTTGTTGTTGTTGTTTATTTCACATTTTTGTTGTTGTTGATGTTGTTGTTGTTGTTGTTGTTTATTTGACGTTGTTGTTGTTGTTTATTTGACGTTGTTATTGTTGTTTATTTGACGTTGTTTTTGTTATTTGACGTTGTTGTTGTTGTTGTATTTGTTATTGTTGTTGTTGTTGCTTATTTGACGTTGTTGTTATTGTTGTTGTTTATTTGACGATGTTGTTGTTGTTGTTGTTTATTTGACGTTGTTGTTGTTGTTTATTTGACGTTGTTATTGTTGTTGACATTGTTGTTGTTGTTTATTTAACGTTGTTGTTGTTGTTTATTTGACGTTGTTGTTGTTGTTGTTGTTGTTTATTGGACGTTGTTGTTGTTGTTTATTTGACGGTGTTGTTGTTGTTGTTTATTTGACGTTGTTGTTGTTGTTGTTGTTTATTTGACGTTGTTGTTGTTGTTGTTGACGTTGTTGTTGTTGTTGTTTATTTGACGTTGTTGTTGTTGTTGTTGACGTTGTTGGTGTTATTGTTTATTTGACGTTGTTTTAGTTGTTGTTGTTTATTTTACGTTGTTGTTGTTTATTTGACGTTGTTGTTGTTGACATTGTTGTTGTTGTTGTTTATTTGACGTTGTTGTTATTGTTTATTTGACGTGGTTGTTGTTGTTGATGTTGTTGTTGTTGTTGTTGTTGTTGTTGTTT
>OX451740.1:461816096-461821096 GCA_948472305.1 Vicia faba
TGTTTATTTGACGTTGTTGTTGTTGTTTATTTGACGTTGTTGTTGTTGTTGTTTATTTGACGTTGTTGTTGTTGTTAAAGCTGTTGTTGTTGTTTATTTGACGTTGTTGTTGTTGTTGTTTATTTGACGTTGTTGTTGTTGACGTTGTTGTTGTTGTTATTTATTTAACGTTGTTGTTGTTATTGTTGTTGTTATTGTTTATTTGACGTTGTTGTTGTTATTTATTTGATGTTGTCGTTGTTTATTTGACGTTGTTGTTGTTGTTTATTTAACGTTGTTGTTGTTATTTATTTGACGTTGTTGTTATTGTTATTTTTTATTTGACGTTGTTGTTGTTGTTGTTGACGTTGTTGTTGTTGTTGTTGATGTTGTTGTTGTTGTTGTTGTTTATTTGACGTTGTTGTTGTTGTTGTTGTTTATTTGACGTTGTTAATGTTGTTGTTTATTTGACGGTGTTGTTGTTGTTGTTTATTTGACGTTGTTGTTGTTGTTGTTGTTGTTGTTTATTGGACGTAGTTGTTGTTGTTGACGTTGTTGTTGTTGTTGTTTATTTCACGTTTTTGTTGTTGTTGATATTGTTGTTGTTGTTGTTGATGTTGTTGTTGTTGTTGTTGTTGTTGTTTATTTGACGTTGTTGTTGTTGCTTATTTGACGTTGTTGTTGTTATTGTTGTTGTTTATTTGACGTTGTTGTTGTTGTTTATTTGATGTTGTTATTGTTTATTTGACGTTGTTGTTGTTGTTGTTTATTTGACGTTGTTGTTGTTATTTATTTGACGTTGTTGTTATTGTTATTGTTTATTTGACGTTGTTGTTGTTGTTGTTGTTTATTTGACGTAGTTATTGTTGTTTATTTGACGTTGTTTTTGTTATTTGACGTTGTTATTGTTGTTGTATTTGTTATTGTTGTTGTTGTTGCTTATTTGACGTTGTTGTTATTGTTGTTGTTTATTTGACGTTGTTGTTGTTGTTGTTGTTGTTGTTTATTTGACGTTGTTGTTGTTGTTGTTGTTGACGTTGTTGTTGTTGTTGTTGTTGTTTATTTAACGTTGTTGTTGTTGTTGTTGTTTATTTGACGTTGTTGTTGTTGTTGTTTATTTGACGTTGTTGTTGTTGTTGACGTTGTTGTTGTTGTTGTTTATTTGATGTTGTTGTTGTTGTTTATTTGACGTTGTTGTTGTTGTTGTTGTTTATTTGACGTTGTTGTTGTTGTTATTTGACGTTGTTGTTGTTGTTATTGTTGTTGTTGTTTATTTGATGTTGTTGCTGTTGTTGTTGTTGTATATTTGACGCTGTTGTTGTTGTTGTTGTTTATTTGACGTTATTGTTGTTGTTGTTGTTTATTTGACGTTGTTTTTGCTGTTGGTTTTGTTGTTTATTTGACGTTGTTGTTGTTATTTATTTGACGTTGTTGTTGTTATTGTTTATTTGACGTTGTTGTTGTTGTTGTTTATTTGACGTTGTTATTGTTGTTTATTTGACGTTGTTTTTGTTATTTGACGTTGTTATTGTTGTTGTATTTGTTATTGTTATTGTTGTTGCTTATTTGACGTTGTTGTTATTGTTGTTGTTTATTTGACGTTGTTTTTGTTATTTGACGTTGTTATTGTTGTTGTATTTGTTATTGTTATTGTTGTTGCTTATTTGACGTTGTTGTTATTGTTGTTGTTTATTTGACGTTGTTGTTGTTGTTGTTGTTGTTTATTTGACGTTGTTGTTGTTGTTGTTGTTGACGTTGTTGTTGTTGTTGTTGTTTATTTAACGTTGTTGTTGTTGTTATTGTTTATTTGACGTTGTTGTTGTTGTTGTTGTTGACGTTGTTGTTGTTGTTGTTGTTGACGTTGTTGTTGTTGTTGTTGTTGTTGTTGTTGTTGTTTATTTGACGTTGTTGTTGTTGTTGTTGTTGTTTATTTGACGTTGTTGTTGTTGTTTATTTGACGTTGTTGTTGTTGTTGTTTATTTGACGTTGTTGTTGTTGTTGTTGTTGTTTATTTGACGTTGTTGTTGTTGTTGACGTTGTTGTTGTTGTTGTTTATTTGACGTTGTTGTTGTTGTTGTTGACGTTGTTGGTGTTGTTGTTTATTTGACGTTGTTGTTGTTTATTTGACGTTGTTTTAGTTGTTGTTGTTTATTTTACGTTGTTGTTGTTTATTTGACGTTGTTGTTGTTGACATTGTTGTTGTTGTTGTTTATTTGACGTTGTTGTTGTTGTTTATTTGACGTAGTTGTTGTTGTTGACGTTGTTGTTGTTGTTGTTTATTTCACGTTTTTATTGCTGTTGATATTGTTGTTGTTGTTGTTGTTGATGTTGTTGTTGTTGTTGTTGTTTTTTATTTGACGTTGTTGTTGTTGCTTATTTGACGTTGTTGTTGTTATTGTTGTTGTTTATTTGACGTTGTTGTTGTTGTTGTTGTTTATTTGATGTTGTTATTGTTTATTTGACGTTGTTGTTGTTGTTGTTTATTTGACGTTGTTGTTGTTATTTATTTGACGTTGTTGTTATTGTTATTGTTTATTTGACGTCGTTGTTGTTGTTGTTGTTGTTTATTTGACGTAGTTATTATTGTTTATTTGACGTTGTTTTTGTTATTTGACGTTGTTATTGTTGTTGTATTTGTTATTGTTGTTGTTGTTGCTTATTTGACGTTGTTGTTATTGTTGTTGTTTATTTGACGTTGTTGTTGTTGTTGTTGTTTATTTGACGTTGTTGTTGTTGTTGTTGTTGTTGTTTATTTAACGTTGTTGTTGTTGTTGTTGTTGTTTATTTGACGTTGTTGTTGTTGTTGTTGTTGTTTATTTGACGTTGTTGTTGTTGTTGACGTTGTTGTTGTTGTTGTTGTTGTTTATTTGACGTTGTTGTTGTTGTTTATTTGACGTTGTTGCTGTTTATTTGACGTTGTTGTTGTTATTTGACGTTGTTGTTGTTGTTGTTATTGTTGTTGTTGTTTATTTGATGTTGTTGCTGTTGTTGTTGTTGTATATTTGACGCTGTTGTTGTTGTTGTTGTTTATTTGACGTTGTTGTTGTTGTTGTTGTTGTTTATTTGACGTTGTTTTTGCTGTTGGTTTTGTTGTTTATTTGACGTTGTTGTTGTTGTTTATTTGACGTTGTTGTTGTTGTTGTTTATTTGACGTTGTTGTTGTTAAAGCTGTTGTTGTTGTTGTTTATTTGACGTTGTTGTTGTTGTTGTTTATTTGACGTTGTTGTTGTTATTTATTTAACGTTGTTGTTGTTATTGTTGTTGTTTATTTGACTTTGTTGTTGTTGTTGTTGTTTATTTAACGTTGTTGTAGTTGTTTATTTGACATTTTTGTTGTTATTGTTTATTTGACGTTGTTGTTGTTGTTTATTTGACGTTGTTGTTGTTGTTGTTGACATTGTTGTTGTTGTTATTGTTTATTTGACGTTGTTGTTGTTGTGGACGTTGTTGCTGTTGTTGTTTATTTGACGTTCTTGTTGTTGTTGTTGTTTATTTGACGTTGTTGTTGTTGTATTTATTTGACGTTGTGGTTGTTGTTGTTGTTGTTGTTGTTTATTTGACGGTGTTGTTGTTGTTGTTGTTGTTGTTTATTTAACGTTGTTGTTGTTATTTATTTGACGTTGTTGTTATTGTTATTGTTTATTTGACGTTGTTGTTGTTGTTGTTGACGTTGTTGTTGTTGTTGTTGTTGACGTTGTTGTTGGTGTTGTTGTTGTTTATTTGACATTGTTGTTGTTGTTGTTTATTTGACGTTGTTAATGTTGTTGTTTATTTGACGGTGTTGTTGTTGTTGTTTATTTGACGTTGTTGTTGTTGTTGTTGTTGTTGTTGTTGTTGTTTATTTGACGTAGTTGTTGTTGTTGACGTTGTTGTTGTTGTTGTTTAGTTCACGTTTTTGTTGTTGTTGATATTGTTGTTGTTGTTGTTGATGTTGTTGTTGTTGTTGTTGTTTATTTGACGTTGTTGTTGTTGCTTATTTGACGTTGTTGTTGTTGTTATTGTTGTTGTTTATTTGACGTTGTTGTTGTTGTTGTTTATTTGATGTTGTTATTGTTTATTTGACGTTGTTGTTGTTGTTGTTTATTTGACCTTGTTGTTGTTATTTATTTGACGTTGTTGTTATTGTTATTGTTTATTTGACGTTGTTGTTGTTGTTGTTTTTTTGTTTATTTGACGTTGTTATTGTTGTTTATTTGACGTTGTTTTTGTTAATTGACGTTGTTATTGTTGTTGTATTTGTTATTGTTGTTGTTGTTGCTTATTTGACGTTGTTGTTATTGTTGTTGTTTATTTGACGTTGTTGTTGTTGTTGTTGTTTATTTGACGTTGTTATTGTTGTTGTTGTTGTTGTTGACGTTGTTGTTGTTGTTGTTTATTTAACGTTGTTGTTGTTGTTGTTGTTTATTTGACGTTGTTGTTGTTGTTGTTTATTTGACGTTGTTGTTGTTGTTGACGTTGTTGTTGTTATTGTTGTTGTTTATTTGACGTTGTTGTTGTTGTTGTTTATTTGACGTTGTTGTTGTTGTTGTTTATTTGACGTTGTTGTTGTTGTTTATTTGACGTTGTTTTTGCTGTTGGTTTTGTTGTTTATTTGACGTTGTTGTTGTTTATTTGACGTTGTTGTTGTTGTTGTTTATTTGACGTTGTTGTTGTTGTTAAAGCTGTTGTTGTTGTTTATTTGACGTTGTTGTTGTTGTTGTTTATTTGACGTTGTTGTTGTTGACGTTGTTGTTGTTGTTATTTATTTAACGTTGTTGTTGTTATTGTTGTTGTTGTTGTTTATTTGACGTTGTTGTTGTTGTTGTTGTTGTTGTTTATTTAACGTTGTTGTAGTTGTTTATTTGACATTTTTGTTGTTATTGTTTATTTGACGTTGTTGTTGTTGTTTATTTGACGTTGTTGTTGTTGTTGTTGACATTGTTGTTGTTGTTGTTGTTTATTTGACGTTGTTGTTGTTGTTGTTGACGTTGTTGTTGATGTTGTTTATTTGACGTTCTTGTTGTTGTTGTTTATTTGACGTT
>OX451740.1:461823596-461831096 GCA_948472305.1 Vicia faba
TTGTTGTTGTTGTTTATTTGACGTTGTTGTTGTTGTTGTTTATTTGACGTTGTTTTTGCTGTTGGTTTTGTTGTTTATTTGACGTTGTTGTTGTTGTTGTTTATTTGACGTTGTTGTTGTTGTTGTTTATTTGACGTTGTTGTTGTTGTTAAAGCTGTTGTTGTTGTTTATTTGACGTTGTTGTTGTTGTTGTTTATTTGACGTTGTTGTTGTTGACGTTGTTGTTGTTGTTATTTATTTAACGTTGTTGTTGTTATTGTTGTTGTTGTTGTTTATTTGACGTTGTTGTTGTTGTTGTTTATTTAACGTTGTTGTAGTTGTTTATTTGACATTTTTGTTGTTATTATTTATTTGACGTTGTTGTTGTTGTTGTTTATTTGACGTTGTTGTTGTTGTTGTTGACATTGTTGTTGTTGTTGTTGTTTATTTGACGTTGTTGTTGTTGTTGTTGACGTTGTTGTTGATGTTGTTTATTTGCGTTCTTGTTGTTGTTGTTTATTTGACGTTGTTGTTGTTGTATTTATTTGACGTTGTTGTTGTTGTTGTTGTTGTTGTTGTTTATTTGACGGTGTTGTTGTTGTTGTTGTTGTTGTTGTTGTTTATTTAACGTTGTTGTTGTTATTTATTTGACGTTGTTGTTATTGTTATTGTTTATTTGACGTTGTTGTTGTTGTTGTTGTTGACGTTGTTGTTGTTGTTGTTGATGTTGTTGTTGTTGTTGTTGTTGTTTATTTGACGTTGTTGTTGTTGTTGTTTATTTGACGTTGTTATTGTTGTTGTTTATTTGACTGTGTTGTTGTTGTTGTTTATTTGACGTTGTTGTTGTTGTTGTTGTTGTTGTTGTTTTTGTTGTTGTTTATTTGACGTAGTTGTTGTTGTTGACGTTGTTGTTGTTGTTGTTTATTTCACGTTTTTGTTGTTGTTGATATTGTTGTTGTTGTTGTTGTTGATGTTGTTGTTGTTGTTGTTGTTTATTTGACGTTGTTGTTGTTGTTGCTTATTTGACGTTGTTGTTGTTATTGTTGTTGTTTATTTGACGTTGTTGTTGTTGTTGTTTATTTGATGTTGTTATTGTTTATTTGACGTTGTTGTTGTTGTTGTTTATTTGACGTTGTTGTTGTTATTTATTTGACGTTGTTGTTATTGTTATTGTTTATTTGACGTTGTTGTTGTTGTTGTTTTTGTTGTTTATTTGACGTTGTTATTGTTGTTTATTTGACGTTGTTTTTGTTATTTGACGTTGTTATTGTTGTTGTATTTGTTATTGTTGTTGTTGTTGCTTATTTGACGTTGTTGTTATTGTTGTTGTTTATTTGACGTTGTTGTTGTTGTTGTTTATTTGACGTTGTTGTTGTTGTTGTTGTTGTTGTTGTTGACGTTGTTGTTGTTGTTGTTGTTTATTTAACGTTGTTGTTGTTGTTGTTGTTTATTTGACGTTGTTGTTGTTGTTGTTTATTTGACGTTGTTGTTATTGTTGACGTTGTTGTTGTTGTTGTTGTTGTTTATTTGATGTTGTTGTTGTTGTTTATTTGACGTTGTTGTTATTGTTGTTGTTTATTTGACGTTGTTGTTGTTATTTGACGTTGTTGTTATTGTTGTTATTGTTGTTGTTGTTGTTTATTTGATGTTGTTGTTGTTGTTGTTGTTGTATATTTGACGTTGTTGTTGTTGTTGTTGTTTATTTGACGTTGTTGTTGTTGTTGTTTATTTGACGTTGTTTTTGCTTTTGGTTTTGTTATTTATTTGACGTTGTTGTTGTTGTTTATTTGACGTTGTTGTTGTTGTTGTTGTTTATTTGACGTTGTTGTTGTTGTTGTTTATTTGATGTTGTTAATGTTGTTGTTTATTTGACGGTGTTGTTGTTGTTGTTGTTGTTTATTTGACGTTGTTGTTGTTGTTGTTGTTGTTTTTGTTGTTGTTTATTTGACGTAGTTGTTGTTGTTGACGTTGTTGTTGTTGTTGTTTATTTCACGTTTTTGTTGTTGTTGATATTGTTGTTGTTGTTGTTGTTGATGTTGTTGTTGTTGTTGTTTATTTGACGTTGTTGTTGTTGCTTATTTGACGTTGTTGTTGTTATTGTTGTTGTTTATTTGACGTTGTTGTTGTTGTTGTTGTTTATTTGATGTTGTTATTGTTTATTTGACGTTGTTGTTGTTGTTGTTTATTTGACGTTGTTGTTGTTATTTATTTGACGTTGTTTTTATTGTTATTGTTTATTTGACGTTGTTGTTGTTGTTTTTGTTGTTTATTTGACGTTGTTATTGTTGTTTATTTGACGTTGTTTTTGTTATTTGACATTGTTATTGTTGTTGTATTTGTTATTGTTGTTGTTGTTGCTTATTTGACGTTGTTGTTATTGTTGTTGTTTATTTGACGTTGTTGTTGTTGTTTATTTGACGTTGTTGTTGTTGTTGTTGTTGTTGACGTTGTTGTTGTTGTTGTTGTTTATTTAACGTTGTTGTTGTTGTTGTTGTTTATTTGACGTTGTTGTTGTTGTTGTTGTTGTTGTTTATTTGACGTTGTTGTTGTTGACGTTGTTGTTGTTGTTGTTGTTGTTGTTGTTGTTTATTTGACGTTGTTGTTGTTGTTTATTTGACGTTGCTGTTGTTGTTGTTGTTTATTTGACGTTGTTGTTGTTGTTTATTTGACGTTGTTTTTGCTGTTGGTTTTGTTGTTTATTTGACGTTGTTGTTGTTGTTTATTTGACGTTGTTGTTGTTGTTGTTTATTTGACGTTGTTGTTGTTGTTAAAGCTGTTGTTGTTGTTGTTTATTTGACGTTGTTGTTGTTGTTGTTTATTTGACGTTGTTGTTGTTGACGTTGTTGTTGTTGTTATTTATTTAACGTTGTTGTTGTTATTGTTGTTGTTGTTGTTTATTTGACGTTGTTGTTATTGTTGTTGTTTATTTAACGTTGTTGTAGTTGTTTATTTGACATTTTTGTTGTTATTGTTTATTTGACGTTGTTGTTGTTGTTTATTTGACGTTGTTGTTGTTGACGTTGTTGTTGTTGTTGTTGTTGTTGTTTATTTGACGTTGTTGTTGTTGTTTATTTGACGTTGCTGTTGTTGTTGTTGTTTATTTGACGTTGTTGTTGTTGTTTGGACGTTGTTTTTGCTGTTGGTTTTGTTGTTTATTTGACGTTGTTGTTGTTGTTTATTTGACGTTGTTGTTGTTGTTGTTGTTTATTTGACGTTGTTGTTGTTGTTAAAGCTGTTGTTGTTGTTGTTTATTTGACGTTGTTGTTGTTGTTGTTTATTTGACGTTGTTGTTGTTGACGTTGTTGTTGTTGTTATTTATTTAACGTTGTTGTTGTTATTGTTGTTGTTGTTGTTTATTTGACGTTGTTGTTGTTGTTGTTGTTTATTTAACGTTGTTGTAGTTGTTTATTTGACATTTTTGTTGTTATTGTTTATTTGACGTTGTTGTTGTTGTTTATTTGACGTTGTTGTTGTTGTTGTTGACATTGTTATTGTTGTTGTTTATTTGACGTTGTTGTTGTTGTTGACGTTGTTGCTGTTGTTGTTTATTTGACGTTCTTATTGTTGTTGTTGTTTATTTGACGTTGTTGTTGTTGTATTTATTTGACGTTGTTGTTGTTGTTGTTGTTGTTGTTGTTTATTTGACGGTGTTGTTGTTGTTGTTGTTGTTGTTGTTGTTTATTTAACGTTGTTGTTGTTATTTATTTGACGTTGTTGTTATTGTTATTGTTTATTTGACGTTGTTGTTGTTGTTGTTGACGTTGTTGTTGTTGTTGTTGACGTTGTTGTTGTTGTTGTTGTTGTTGTTGTTTATTTGACGTTGTTGTTGTTGTTGTTTATTTGACGTTGTTAATGTTGTTGTTTATTTGACGGTGTTGTTGTTGTTGTTTATTTGACGTTGTTGTTGTTGTTGTTGTTGTTGTTGTTTTTGTTGTTGTTTATTTGACGTAGTTGTTGTTGTTGACGTTGTTGTTGTTGTTGTTGTTGTTGTTTATTTCACGTTTTTGTTGTTGTTGATATTGTTGTTGTTGTTGTTGATAATGTTGTTGTTGTTGTTGTTGTTTATTTGACGTTGTTGTTGTTGCTTATTTGACGTTGTTGTTGTTATTGTTGTTGTTTATTTGACGTTGTTGTTGTTGTTTATTTGATGTTGTTATTGTTTATTTGACGTTGTTGTTGTTGTTATTTATTTGACGTTGTTGTTGTTATTTATTTGACGTTGTTGTTATTGTTATTGTTTATTTGACGTTGTTGTTGTTGTTGTTGTTTTTGTTGTTTATTTGACGTTGTTATTGTTGTTTATTTGACGTTGTTTTTGTTATTTGACGTTGTTATTGTTGTTGTATTTGTTATTGTTGTTGTTGTTGCTTATTTGACGTTGTTGTTATTGTTGTTGTTTATTTGACGTTGTTGTTGTTGTTGTTTATTTGACGTTGTTGTTGTTGTTGTTGTTGTTGACGTTGTTGTTGTTGTTGTTTATTTAACGTTGTTGTTGTTGTTTCGTTGTTGTTTATTTGACGTTGTTGTTGTTGTTAAAGCTGTTGTTGTTGTTGTTTATTTGACGTTGTTGTTGTTGTTTATTTGACGTTGTTGTTGTTGACGTTGTTGTTGTTGTTGTTATTTATTTAACGTTGTTGTTGTTATTGTTGTTGTTGTTGTTTATTTGACGTTGTTGTTGTTGTTGTTGTTTATTTAATGTTGTTGTAGTTGTTTATTTGACATTTTTGTTGTTATTGTTTATTTGACGTTGTTGTTGTTGTTTATTTGACGTTGTTGTTGTTGTTGACATTGTTGTTGTTGTTGTTGTTTATTTGACGTTGTTGTTGTTGTTGACGTTGTTGCTGTTGTTGTTTATTTGACGTTCTTGTTGTTGTTGTTGTTTATTTGACGTTGTTGTTGTTGTATTTATTTGGCGTTGTTGTTGTTGTTGTTGTTGTTGTTGTTTATTTGACGGTGTTGTTGTTGTTGTTGTTGTTGTTTATTTAACGTTGTTGTTGTTATTTATTTGACGTTGTTGTTATTGTTATTGTTTATTTGACGTTGTTGTTGTTGTTGTTGTTGACGTTGTTGTTGTTGTTGTTGTTGACGTTGTTGTTGTTGTTGTTGTTGTTGTTTATTTGACGTTGTTGTTGTTGTTGTTTATTTGACGTTGTTAATGTTGTTGTTTATTTGAGGGTGTTGTTGTTGTTGTTTATTTGACGTTGTTGTTGTTGTTTTTGTTGTTGTTTATTTGACGTAGTTGTTGTTGTTGACGTTGTTGTTGTTGTTGTTGTTGTTTATTTCACGTTTTTGTTGTTGTTGATATTGTTGTTGTTGTTGTTGTTGACGTTGTTGTTGTTGTTGTTTATTTGATTATGTTATTGTTTATTTGACGTTGTTGTTGTTGTTGTTTATTTGACGTTGTTGTTGTTATTTATTTGACGTTGTTGTTATTTTTATTGTTTATTTGACGTTGTTGTTGTTGTTGTTTTTGTTGTTTATTTGACGTTGTTATTGTTGTTTATTTGACGTTGTTTTTATTATTTGACGTTGTTATTGTTGTTGTATTTGTTATTGTTGTTGTTGTTGCTTATTTGACATTGTTGTTATTGTTGTTGTTTATTTGACGTTGTTGTTGTTGTTGTTTATTTGACGTTGTTGTTGTTGTTGTTGTTGACGTTGTTGTTGTTGTTGTTTATTTAACGTTGTTGTTGTTGTGTTTGTTTATTTGACGTTGTTGTTGTTGTTGTTGTTTATTTGACGTTGTTGTTGTTATTGACGTTGTTGTTGTTGTTGTTGTTTATTTGACGTTGTTGTTGTTGTTTATTTGACGTTGTTGTTGTTGTTGTTGTTTATTTGACGTTGTTGTTGTTGTTTATTTGACGTTGTTTTTACTGTTGGTTTTGTTGTTTATTTGACGTTGTTGTTGTTGTTTATTTGACGTTGTTGTTGTTGTTGTTGTTTATTTGACGTTGTTGTTGTTGTTAAAGCTGTTGTTGTTGTTGTTTATTTGACGTTGTTGTTGTTGTTGTTGTTGTTTATTTGACATTGTTGTTGTTGACGTTGTTGTTGTTGTTATTTATTTAACGTTGTTGTTGTTATTGTTGTTGTTGTTGTTTATTTGACGTTGTTGTTGTTGTTGTTTATTTAACGTTGTTGTAGTTGTTTATTTGACATTTTTGTTGTTATTGTTTATTTGACGTTGTTGTTGTTGTTTATTTGACGTTGTTGTTGTTGTTGTTGACATTGTTGTTGTTGTTGTTGTTTATTTGACGTTGTTGTTGTTGTTGACGTTGTTGCTGTTGTTGTTTATTGGAGGTTCTTGTTGTTGTTGTTGTTTATTTGACGTTGTTGTTGTTGTATTTATTTGACGTTGTTGTTGTTGTTGTTGTTGTTGTTGTTTATTTGACGGTGTTGTTGTTGTTGTTGTTGTTGTTTATTTAACGTTGTTGTTGTTATTTATTTGACGTTGTTGTTATTGTTATTGTTTATTTGACGTTGTTGTTGTTGTTGTTGACGTTGTTGTTGTTGTTGTTGTTGACGTTGTTGTTGTTGTTGTTGTTGTTTATTTGACGTTGTTGTTGTTGTTGTTTATTTGACGTTGTTAATGTTGTTGTTTATTTGACGGTGTTGTTGTTGTTGTTTATTTGACGTTGTTGTTGTTGTTGTTGTTGTTGTTTTTGTTGTTGTTTATTTGACGTAGTTGTTGTTGTTGACGTTGTTGTTGTTGTTGTTGTTGTTTATTTCACGTTTTTGTTGTTGTTGATATTGTTGTTGTTGTTGTTGTTGATGTTGTTGTTGTTGTTTATTTGACGTTGTTGTTGTTGCTTATTTGACGTTGTTGTTGATATTGTTGTTGTTTATTTGACGTTGTTGTTGTTGTTGTTTATTTGATGTTGTTATTGTTTATTTGACGTTGTTGTTGTTGTTTTTTATTTGACGTTGTTGTTGTTATTTATTTGACGTTGTTGTTATTGTTATTGTTTATTTGACGTTGTTGTTGTTGTTGTTGTTTTTGTTGTTTATTTGACGTTGTTATTGTTGTTTATTTGACATTGTTTTTGTTATTTGACGTTGTTATTGTTGTTGTATTTTTTATTGTTGTTGTTGTTGCTTATTTGACGTTGTTGTTATTGTTGTTATTTATTTGACGTTGTTGTTGTTGTTGTTTATTTGACGTTGTTGTTGTTGACGTTGTTGTTGTTGTTGTTATTTATTTAACGTTGTTGTTGTTATTGTTGTTGTTGTTGTTTATTTGACGTTGTTGTTGTTGTTGTTGTTTATTTAATGTTGTTGTAGTTGTTTATTTGACATTTTTGTTGTTATTGTTTATTTGACGTTGTTGTTGTTGTTTATTTGACGTTGTTGTTGTTGTTGTTGACATTGTTGTTGTTGTTGTTGTTTATTTGACGTTGTTGTTGTTGTTGACGTTGTTGCTGTTGTTGTTTATTTGACGTTCTTGTTGTTGTTGTTGTTTATTTGACGTTGTTGTTGTTGTATTTATTTGGCGTTGTTGTTGTTGTTGTTGTTGTTGTTGTTTAT
>OX451740.1:461836096-461846096 GCA_948472305.1 Vicia faba
TTTTTGTTGTTGTTTATTTGACGTAGTTGTTGTTGTTGACGTTGTTGTTGTTGTTGTTGTTGTTGTTTATTTCACGTTTTTGTTGTTGTTGATATTGTTGTTGTTGTTGTTGATGATGTTGTTGTTGTTGTTGTTGTTTATTTGACGTTGTTGTTGTTGCTTATTTGACGTTGTTGTTGTTATTGTTGTTGTTTATTTGACGTTGTTGTTGTTGTTGTTTATTTGATGTTGTTATTGTTTATTTGACGTTGTTGTTGTTGTTATTTATTTGACGTTGTTGTTGTTATTTATTTGACGTTGTTGTTATTGTTATTGTTTATTTGACGTTGTTGTTGTTGTTGTTGTTTTTGTTGTTTATTTGACGTTGTTATTGTTGTTTATTTGACGTTGTTTTTGTTATTTGACGTTGTTATTGTTGTTGTATTTGTTATTGTTGTTGTTGTTGCTTATTTGACGTTGTTGTTATTGTTGTTGTTTATTTGACGTTGTTGTTGTTGTTGTTTATTTGACGTTGTTGTTGTTGTTGTTGTTGTTGTTGTTGTTGTTGACGTTGTTGTTGTTGTTGTTTATTTAACGTTGTTGTTGTTGTTTCGTTGTTGTTTATTTGACGTTGTTGTTGTTGTTAAAGCTGTTGTTGTTGTTGTTTATTTGACGTTGTTGTTGTTGTTTATTTGACGTTGTTGTTGTTGACGTTGTTGTTGTTGTTGTTATTTATTTAACGTTGTTGTTGTTATTGTTGTTGTTGTTGTTTATTTGACGTTGTTGTTGTTGTTGTTTATTTAACGTTGTTGTAGTTGTTTATTTGACATTTTTGTTGTTATTGTTTATTTGACGTTGTTGTTGTTGTTTATTTGACGTTGTTGTTGTTGTTGTTGACATTGTTGTTGTTGTTGTTGTTTATTTGACGTTGTTGTTGTTGTTGACGTTGTTGCTGTTGTTGTTTATTTGACGTTCTTGTTGTTGTTGTTGTTTATTTGACGTTGTTGTTGTTGTATTTATTTGGCGTTGTTGTTGTTGTTGTTGTTGTTGTTTATTTGACGGTGTTGTTGTTGTTGTTGTTGTTGTTTATTTAACGTTGTTGTTGTTATTTATTTGACGTTGTTGTTATTGTTATTGTTTATTTGACGTTGTTGTTGTTGTTGTTGTTGACGTTGTTGTTGTTGTTGTTGTTGTTGACGTTGTTGTTGTTGTTGTTGTTGTTTATTTGACGTTGTTGTTGTTGTTGTTTATTTGACGTTGTTAATGTTGTTGTTTATTTGACGGTGTTGTTGTTGTTGTTTATTTGACGTTGTTGTTGTTGTTGTTGTTTTTGTTGTTGTTTATTTGACGTAGTTGTTGTTGTTGACGTTGTTGTTGTTGTTGTTGTTGTTTATTTCACGTTTTTGTTGTTGTTGATATTGTTGTTGTTGTTGTTGTTGACGTTGTTGTTGTTGTTGTTTATTTGATTATGTTATTGTTTATTTGACGTTGTTGTTGTTGTTGTTTATTTGACGTTGTTGTTGTTATTTATTTGACGTTGTTGTTATTTTTATTGTTTATTTGACGTTGTTGTTGTTGTTGTTTTTGTTGTTTATTTGACGTTGTTATTGTTGTTTATTTGACGTTGTTTTTATTATTTGACGTTGTTATTGTTGTTGTATTTGTTATTGTTGTTGTTGTTGCTTATTTGACATTGTTGTTATTGTTGTTGTTTATTTGACGTTGTTGTTGTTGTTGTTGTTTATTTGACGTTGTTGTTGTTGTTGTTGACGTTGTTGTTGTTGTTGTTGTTTATTTAACGTTGTTGTTGTTGTGTTTGTTTATTTGACGTTGTTGTTGTTGTTGTTGTTTATTTGACGTTGTTGTTTTTATTGACGTTGTTGTTGTTGTTGTTGTTTATTTGACGTTGTTGTTGTTGTTTATTTGACGTTGTTGTTGTTGTTGTTGTTTATTTGACGTTGTTGTTGTTGTTTATTTGACGTTGTTTTTGCTGTTGGTTTTAATGTTTATTTGACGTTGTTGTTGTTGTTTATTTGACGTTGTTGTTGTTGTTGTTTATTTGACGTTGTTGTTGTTGTTAAAGCTGTTGTTGTTGTTGTTTATTTGACGTTGTTGTTGTTGTTGTTGTTGTTGTTTATTTGACATTGTTGTTGTTGACGTTGTTGTTGTTGTTATTTATTTAACGTTGTTGTTGTTATTGTTGTTGTTGTTGTTTATTTGACGTTGTTGTTGTTGTTGTTTATTTAACGTTGTTGTAGTTGTTTATTTGACATTTTTGTTGTTATTGTTTATTTGACGTTGTTGTTGTTGTTTATTTGACGTTGTTGTTGTTGTTGTTGACATTGTTGTTGTTGTTGTTGTTTATTTGACGTTGTTGTTGTTGTTGACGTTGTTGCTGTTGTTGTTTATTGGAGGTTCTTGTTGTTGTTGTTGTTTATTTGACGTTGTTGTTGTTGTATTTATTTGACGTTGTTGTTGTTGTTGTTGTTTATTTGACGGTGTTGTTGTTGTTGTTGTTGTTGTTGTTGTTTATTTAACGTTGTTGTTGTTATTTATTTGACGTTGTTGTTATTGTTATTGTTTATTTGACGTTGTTGTTGTTGTTGTTGTTGACGTTGTTGTTGTTGTTGTTGTTGACGTTGTTGTTGTTGTTGTTGTTGTTTATTTGACGTTGTTGTTGTTGTTGTTTATTTGACGTTGTTAATGTTGTTGTTTATTTGACGGTGTTGTTGTTGTTGTTTATTTGACGTTGTTGTTGTTGTTGTTGTTGTTGTTTTTGTTGTTGTTTATTTGACGTAGTTGTTGTTGTTTACGTTGTTGTTGTTGTTGTTGTTGTTGTTGTTTATTTCACGTTTTTGTTGTTGTTGATATTGTTGTTGTTGTTGTTGTTGATGTTGTTGTTGTTGTTTATTTGACGTTGTTGTTGTTGCTTATTTGACGTTGTTGTTGATATTGTTGTTGTTTATTTGACGTTGTTGTTGTTGTTGTTTATTTGATGTTGTTATTGTTTATTTGACGTTGTTGTTGTTGTTTTTTATTTGACGTTGTTGTTGTTATTTATTTGACGTTGTTGTTATTGTTATTGTTTATTTGACGTTGTTGTTGTTGTTGTTTTTGTTGTTTATTTGACGTTGTTATTGTTGTTTATTTGACATCGTTTTTGTTATTTGACGTTGTTATTGTTGTTGTATTTTTTATTGTTGTTGTTGTTGCTTATTTGACGTTGTTGTTATTGTTGTTATTTATTTGACGTTGTTGTTGTTGTTTTTTATTTGACGTTGTTGTTGTTGTTGTTGTTGTTGACGTTGTTGTTGTTGTTGTTGTTTATTTAACGTTGTTGTTGTTGTTGTTGTTTATTTGACGTTGTTGTTATTGTTATTGTTTATTTGACGTTGTTGTTGTTGTTGTTGTTGACGTTGTTGTTGTTGTTGTTGTTGACGTTGTTGTTGTTGTTGTTGTTGTTGTTTATTTGACGTTGTTGTTGTTGTTGTTTATTTGACGTTGTTAATGTTGTTGTTTATTTGAGGGTGTTGTTGTTGTTGTTTATTTGACGTTGTTGTTGTTGTTTTTGTTGTTGTTTATTTGACGTAGTTGTTGTTGTTGACGTTGTTGTTGTTGTTGTTGTTGTTTATTTCACGTTTTTGTTGTTGTTGATATTGTTGTTGTTGTTGTTGTTGACGTTGTTGTTGTTGTTGTTTATTTGATTATGTTATTGTTTATTTGACGTTGTTGTTGTTGTTGTTTATTTGACGTTGTTGTTGTTATTTATTTGACGTTGTTGTTATTTTTATTGTTTATTTGACGTTGTTGTTGTTGTTGTTTTTGTTGTTTATTTGACGTTGTTATTGTTGTTTATTTGACGTTGTTTTTATTATTTGACGTTGTTATTGTTGTTGTATTTGTTATTGTTGTTGTTGTTGCTTATTTGACATTGTTGTTATTGTTGTTGTTTATTTGACGTTGTTGTTGTTGTTGTTTATTTGACGTTGTTGTTGTTGTTGTTGTTGACGTTGTTGTTGTTGTTGTTTATTTAACGTTGTTGTTGTTGTGTTTGTTTATTTGACGTTGTTGTTGTTGTTGTTGTTTATTTGACGTTGTTGTTGTTATTGACGTTGTTGTTGTTGTTGTTGTTTATTTGACGTTGTTGTTGTTGTTTATTTGACGTTGTTGTTGTTGTTGTTGTTTATTTGACGTTGTTGTTGTTGTTTATTTGACGTTGTTTTTACTGTTGGTTTTGTTGTTTATTTGACGTTGTTGTTGTTGTTTATTTGACGTTGTTGTTGTTGTTGTTGTTTATTTGACGTTGTTGTTGTTGTTAAAGCTGTTGTTGTTGTTGTTTA
Organism: Vicia faba; assembly: GCA_948472305.1. Lineage (NCBI taxonomy): Eukaryota > Viridiplantae > Streptophyta > Magnoliopsida > Fabales > Fabaceae > Vicia > Vicia faba. Next base: position 461,840,416 of record OX451740.1, read on the forward strand.
TTTGACGTTGTTGTTGTTGTTGTTGTTGTTGTTTATTTGACATTGTTGTTGTTGACGTTGTTGTTGTTGTTATTTATTTAACGTTGTTGTTGTTATTGTTGTTGTTGTTGTTTATTTGACGTTGTTGTTGTTGTTGTTTATTTAACGTTGTTGTAGTTGTTTATTTGACATTTTTGTTGTTATTGTTTATTTGACGTTGTTGTTGTTGTTTATTTGACGTTGTTGTTGTTGTTGTTGACATTGTTGTTGTTGTTGTTGTTTATTTGACGTTGTTGTTGTTGTTGACGTTGTTGCTGTTGTTGTTTATTGGAGGTTCTTGTTGTTGTTGTTGTTTATTTGACGTTGTTGTTGTTGTATTTATTTGACGTTGTTGTTGTTGTTGTTGTTGTTGTTTATTTGACGGTGTTGTTGTTGTTGTTGTTGTTGTTTATTTAACGTTGTTGTTGTTATTTATTTGACGTTGTTGTTATTGTTATTGTTTATTTGACGTTGTTGTTGTTGTTGACGTTGTTGTTGTTGTTGTTGTTGTTGACGTTGTTGTTGTTGTTGTTGTTGTTTATTTGACGTTGTTGTTGTTGTTGTTTATTTGACGTTGTTAATGTTGTTGTTTATTTGACGGTGTTGTTGTTGTTGTTTATTTGACGTTGTTGTTGTTGTTGTTGTTGTTGTTTTTGTTGTTGTTTATTTGACGTAGTTGTTGTTGTTGACGTTGTTGTTGTTGTTGTTGTTGTTTATTTCACGTTTTTGTTGTTGTTGATATTGTTGTTGTTGTTGTTGTTGATGTTGTTGTTGTTGTTTATTTGACGTTGTTGTTGTTGCTTATTTGACGTTGTTGTTGATATTGTTGTTGTTTATTTGACGTTGTTGTTGTTGTTGTTTATTTGATGTTGTTATTGTTTATTTGACGTTGTTGTTGTTGTTTTTTATTTGACGTTGTTGTTGTTATTTATTTGACGTTGTTGTTATTGTTATTGTTTATTTGACGTTGTTGTTGTTGTTGTTGTTTTTGTTGTTTATTTGACGTTGTTATTGTTGTTTATTTGACATTGTTTTTGTTATTTGACGTTGTTATTGTTGTTGTATTTTTTATTGTTGTTGTTGTTGCTTATTTGACGTTGTTGTTATTGTTGTTATTTATTTGACGTTGTTGTTGTTGTTGTTTATTTGACGTTGTTGTTGTTGACGTTGTTGTTGTTGTTGTTATTTATTTAACGTTGTTGTTGTTATTGTTGTTGTTGTTGTTTATTTGACGTTGTTGTTGTTGTTGTTGTTTATTTAATGTTGTTGTAGTTGTTTATTTGACATTTTTGTTGTTATTGTTTATTTGACGTTGTTGTTGTTGTTTATTTGACGTTGTTGTTGTTGTTGTTGACATTGTTGTTGTTGTTGTTGTTTATTTGACGTTGTTGTTGTTGTTGACGTTGTTGCTGTTGTTGTTTATTTGACGTTCTTGTTGTTGTTGTTGTTGTTTATTTGACGTTGTTGTTGTTGTATTTATTTGGCGTTGTTGTTGTTGTTGTTGTTGTTGTTGTTTATTTGACGGTGTTGTTGTTGTTGTTGTTGTTGTTTATTTAACGTTGTTGTTGTTATTTATTTGACGTTGTTGTTATTGTTATTGTTTATTTGACGTTGTTGTTGTTGTTGTTGTTGACGTTGTTGTTGTTGTTGTTGTTGACGTTGTTGTTGTTGTTGTTGTTGTTGTTTATTTGACGTTGTTGTTGTTGTTGTTTATTTGACGTTGTTAATGTTGTTGTTTATTTGACGGTGTTGTTGTTGTTGTTTATTTGACGTTGTTGTTGTTGTTTTTGTTGTTGTTTATTTGACGTAGTTGTTGTTGTTGACGTTGTTGTTGTTGTTGTTGTTTATTTCACGTTTTTGTTGTTGTTGATATTGTTGTTGTTGTTGTTGTTGACGTTGTTGTTGTTGTTGTTTATTTGATTATGTTATTGTTTATTTGACGTTGTTGTTGTTGTTGTTTATTTGACGTTGTTGTTGTTATTTATTTGACGTTGTTGTTATTTTTATTGTTTATTTGACGTTGTTGTTGTTGTTGTTTTTGTTGTTTATTTGACGTTGTTATTGTTGTTTATTTGACGTTGTTTTTATTATTTGACGTTGTTATTGTTGTTGTATTTGTTATTGTTGTTGTTGTTGCTTATTTGACATTGTTGTTATTGTTGTTGTTTATTTGACGTTGTTGTTGTTGTTGTTTATTTGACGTTGTTGTTGTTGTTGTTGTTGACGTTGTTGTTGTTGTTGTTTATTTAACGTTGTTGTTGTTGTGTTTGTTTATTTGACGTTGTTGTTGTTGTTGTTGTTTATTTGACGTTGTTGTTGTTATTGACGTTGTTGTTGTTGTTGTTGTTTATTTGACGTTGTTGTTGTTGTTTATTTGACGTTGTTGTTGTTGTTGTTTATTTGACGTTGTTGTTGTTGTTTATTTGACGTTGTTTTTACTGTTGGTTTTGTTGTTTATTTGACGTTGTTGTTGTTGTTTATTTGACGTTGTTGTTGTTGTTGTTGTTTATTTGACGTTGTTGTTGTTGTTAAAGCTGTTGTTGTTGTTGTTTATTTGACGTTGTTGTTGTTGTTGTTGTTGTTGTTTATTTGACATTGTTGTTGTTGACGTTGTTGTTGTTGTTATTTATTTAACGTTGTTGTTGTTATTGTTGTTGTTGTTGTTTATTTGACGTTGTTGTTGTTGTTGTTTATTTAACGTTGTTGTAGTTGTTTATTTGACATTTTTGTTGTTATTGTTTATTTGACGTTGTTGTTGTTGTTTATTTGACGTTGTTGTTGTTGTTGTTGACATTGTTGTTGTTGTTGTTGTTTATTTGACGTTGTTGTTGTTGTTGACGTTGTTGCTGTTGTTGTTTATTGGAGGTTCTTGTTGTTGTTGTTGTTTATTTGACGTTGTTGTTGTTGTATTTATTTGACGTTGTTGTTGTTGTTGTTGTTGTTGTTGTTTATTTGACGGTGTTGTTGTTGTTGTTGTTGTTGTTTATTTAACGTTGTTGTTGTTATTTATTTGACGTTGTTGTTATTGTTATTGTTTATTTGACGTTGTTGTTGTTGTTGTTGTTGACGTTGTTGTTGTTGTTGTTGTTGTTGACGTTGTTGTTGTTGTTGTTGTTGTTTATTTGACGTTGTTGTTGTTGTTGTTTATTTGACGTTGTTAATGTTGTTGTTTATTTGACGGTGTTGTTGTTGTTGTTTATTTGACGTTGTTGTTGTTGTTGTTGTTGTTGTTTTTGTTGTTGTTTATTTGACGTAGTTGTTGTTGTTGACGTTGTTGTTGTTGTTGTTGTTGTTTATTTCACGTTTTTGTTGTTGTTGATATTGTTGTTGTTGTTGTTGTTGATGTTGTTGTTGTTGTTTATTTGACGTTGTTGTTGTTGCTTATTTGACGTTGTTGTTGATATTGTTGTTGTTTATTTGACGTTGTTGTTGTTGTTGTTTATTTGATGTTGTTATTGTTTATTTGACGTTGTTGTTGTTGTTTTTTATTTGACGTTGTTGTTGTTATTTATTTGACGTTGTTGTTATTGTTATTGTTTATTTGACGTTGTTGTTGTTGTTGTTGTTTTTGTTGTTTATTTGACGTTGTTATTGTTGTTTATTTGACATTGTTTTTGTTATTTGACGTTGTTATTGTTGTTGTATTTTTTATTGTTGTTGTTGTTGCTTATTTGACGTTGTTGTTATTGTTGTTATTTATTTGACGTTGTTGTTGTTGTTGTTTATTTGACGTTGTTGTTGTTGTTGTTGTTGTTGACGTTGTTGTTGTTGTTGTTGTTTATTTAACGTTGTTGTTGTTGTTGTTGTTTATTTGACGTTGTTGTTGTTGTTGTTGTTTATTTGACGTTGTTGTTGTTGTTGACGTTGTTGTTGTTGTTGTTGTTGTTTATTTGACGTTGTTGTTGTTGTTTATTTGACGTTGTTGTTGTTGTTGTTGTTGTTTATTTGACGTTGTTGTTGTTTATTTGACGTTGTTTTTGCTGTTGGTTTTGTTATTTATTTGACTTTGTTGTTGTTGTTTATTTGACGTTGTTGTTGTTGTTGTTTATTTGACGTTGTTGTTGTTGTTAAAGCTGTTGTTGTTGTTGTTTATTTGACGTTGTTGTTGTTGTTTATTTGACGTTGTTGTTGTTGTTATTTAATGTTGTTGTTGTTATTGTTGTTGTTGTTTATTTGACGTTGTTGTTGTTGTTGTTTATTTAACGTTGTTGTAGTTGTTTATTTGACATTTTTGTTGTTATTGTTTATTTGACGTTGTTGTTGTTGTTTATTTGACGTTGTTGTTGTTGTTGACATTGTTGTTGTTGTTGTTGTTTATTTGACGTTGTTGTTGTTGTTGACGTTGTTGCTGTTGTTGTTTATTTGACGTTCTTGTTGTTGTTGTTGTTTATTTGACGTTGTTGTTGTTGTATTTATTTGACGTTGTTGTTGTTGTTGTTGTTGTTGTTGTTGTTTATTTGACGGTGTTGTTGTAGTTGTTGTTTATTTGACGTTGTTGTTGTTATTTATTTGACGTTGTTGTTGTTGACGTTGTTGTTGTTTATTTGACGTTGTTATTGTTGACGTTGTTGTTATTGTTGTTGTTTATTTGACGTTGTTGTTGTTGTTGTTGTTTATTTGACGTTGTTGTTGTTGTTGTTTATTTGACGTTGTTGTTGTTGTTGTTTATTTGACGGTGTTGTTGTTGTTGTTTATTTGACGTTGTTGTTGTTGTTGTTGTTGTTTATTTGACGTTGTTGTTGTTGTTGACGTTGTTGTTGTTGTTGTTGTTTATTTGACGTTGTTGTTGTTGTTATTGACGTTGTTGGTGTTATTGTTTATTTGACGTTGTTGTTGTTTATTTGACGTTGTTTTAGTTGTTGTTGTTTATTTTACGTTGTTGTTGTTTATTTGACGTTGTTGTTGTTGACATTGTTGTTGTTGTTGTTTATTTGACGTTGTTGTTGTTGTTTATTTGACGTAGTTGTTGTTGTTGATGTTGTTGTTGTTGTTTATTTCACGTTTTTGTTGTTGTTGATATTGTTGTTGTTGTTGTTGATGTTGTTGTTGTTGTTGTTGTTTATTTGACGTTGTTGTTGTTGCTTATTTGACGTTGTTGTTGTTATTGTTGTTGTTTATTTGACGTTGTTGTTGTTGTTTATTTGATGTTGTTATTGTTTATTTGACGTTGTTGTTGTTGTTGTTTATTTGACGTTGTTGTTGTTATTTATTTGACGTTGTTGTTATTGTTATTGTTTATTTGACGTTGTTGTTGTTTTTGTTGTTTATTTGACGTTGTTATTGTTGTTTATTTGACGTTGTTTTTATTATTTGACGTTGTTATTGTTGTTGTATTTGTTATTGTTGTTGTTGTTGCTTATTTGACGTTGTTGTTATTGTTGTTGTTTATTTGACGTTGTTGTTGTTGTTGTTTATTTGACGTTGTTGTTGTTGTTGTTGTTGTTGACGTTGTTGTTGTTGTTGTTTATTTAACGTTGTTGTTGTTGTTGTTGTTGTTTATTTGACGTTGTTGTTGTTGTTGTTGTTTATTGGACGTTGTTGTTGTTGTTGACGTTGTTGTTGTTATTGTTTCTGTTTATTTGATGTTGTTGTTGTTGTTGTTTATTTGACGTTGTTGTTGTTGTTGTTGTTGTTTATTTGACGTTGTTGATGTTGTTTATTTG
>OX451740.1:461851096-461871096 GCA_948472305.1 Vicia faba
GTTGTTTATTTGACGTTGTTGTTGTTGTTGACGTTGTTGTTGTTGTTTATTTGACGTTGTTGTTGTTGTTATTGACGTTGTTGGTGTTATTGTTTATTTGACGTTGTTGTTGTTTATTTGACGTTGTTTTAGTTGTTGTTGTTTATTTTACGTTGTTGTTGTTTATTTGACGTTGTTGTTGTTGACATTGTTGTTGTTGTTGTTTATTTGACGTTGTTGTTGTTGTTTATTTGACGTAGTTGTTGTTGTTGATGTTGTTGTTGTTGTTGTTGTTTTTGTTGTTGTTTATTTGACGTAGTTGTTGTTGTTGACGTTGTTGTTGTTGTTGTTGTTGTTTATTTCACGTTTTTGTTATTGTTGATATTGTTGTTGTTGTTGTTGTTGATGTTGTTGTTGTTGTTGTTGTTTATTTGACGTTGTTGTTGTTGCTTATTTGACGTTGTTGTTGTTATTGTTGTTGTTTATTTGACGTTGTTGTTGTTGTTGTTTATTTGATGTTGTTATTGTTTATTTGACGTTGTTGTTGTTGTTGTTTATTTGACGTTGTTGTTGTTATTTATTTGACGTTGTTGTTATTGTTATTGTTTATTTGACGTTGTTGTTGTTTTTGTTGTTTATTTGACGTTGTTATTGTTGTTTATTTGACGTTGTTTTTATTATTTGACGTTGTTATTGTTGTTGTATTTGTTATTGTTGTTGTTGTTGCTTATTTGACGTTGTTGTTATTGTTGTTGTTTATTTGACGTTGTTGTTGTTGTTGTTTATTTGACGTTGTTGTTGTTGTTGTTGTTGACGTTGTTGTTGTTGTTGTTTATTTAACGTTGTTGTTGTTGTTGTTGTTGTTGTTTATTTGACGTTGTTGTTGTTGTTGTTTATTGGACGTTGTTGTTGTTGTTGACGTTGTTGTTGTTGTTGTTGTTGTTGTTGACGTTGTTGTTGTTGTTGTTGTTGACGTTGTTGTTGTTGTTGTTGTTGTTTATTTGACGTTGTTGTTGTTGTTGTTTATTTGACGTTGTTAATGTTGTTGTTTATTTGACGGTGTTGTTGTTGTTGTTTATTTGACGTTGTTGTTGTTGTTGTTGTTTTTGTTGTTGTTTATTTGACGTAGTTGTTGTTGTTGACGTTGTTGTTGTTGTTGTTGTTGTTTATTTCACGTTTTTGTTGTTGTTGATATTGTTGTTGTTGTTGTTGTTGACGTTGTTGTTGTTGTTGTTTATTTGATTATGTTATTGTTTATTTGACGTTGTTGTTGTTGTTGTTTATTTGACGTTGTTGTTGTTATTTATTTGACGTTGTTGTTATTTTTATTGTTTATTTGACGTTGTTGTTGTTGTTGTTTTTGTTGTTTATTTGACGTTGTTATTGTTGTTTATTTGACGTTGTTTTTATTATTTGACGTTGTTATTGTTGTTGTATTTGTTATTGTTGTTGTTGTTGCTTATTTGACATTGTTGTTATTGTTGTTGTTTATTTGACGTTGTTGTTGTTGTTGTTGTTTATTTGACGTTGTTGTTGTTGTTGTTGACGTTGTTGTTGTTGTTGTTGTTTATTTAACGTTGTTGTTGTTGTGTTTGTTTATTTGACGTTGTTGTTGTTGTTGTTGTTTATTTGACGTTGTTGTTTTTATTGACGTTGTTGTTGTTGTTGTTGTTTATTTGACGTTGTTGTTGTTGTTTATTTGACGTTGTTGTTGTTGTTGTTGTTTATTTGACGTTGTTGTTGTTGTTTATTTGACGTTGTTTTTGCTGTTGGTTTTAATGTTTATTTGACGTTGTTGTTGTTGTTTATTTGACGTTGTTGTTGTTGTTGTTTATTTGACGTTGTTGTTGTTGTTAAAGCTGTTGTTGTTGTTGTTTATTTGACGTTGTTGTTGTTGTTGTTGTTGTTGTTTATTTGACATTGTTGTTGTTGACGTTGTTGTTGTTGTTATTTATTTAACGTTGTTGTTGTTATTGTTGTTGTTGTTGTTTATTTGACGTTGTTGTTGTTGTTGTTTATTTAACGTTGTTGTAGTTGTTTATTTGACATTTTTGTTGTTATTGTTTATTTGACGTTGTTGTTGTTGTTTATTTGACGTTGTTGTTGTTGTTGTTGACATTGTTGTTGTTGTTGTTGTTTATTTGACGTTGTTGTTGTTGTTGACGTTGTTGCTGTTGTTGTTTATTGGAGGTTCTTGTTGTTGTTGTTGTTTATTTGACGTTGTTGTTGTTGTATTTATTTGACGTTGTTGTTGTTGTTGTTTATTTGACGGTGTTGTTGTTGTTGTTGTTGTTGTTGTTGTTTATTTAACGTTGTTGTTGTTATTTATTTGACGTTGTTGTTATTGTTATTGTTTATTTGACGTTGTTGTTGTTGTTGTTGTTGACGTTGTTGTTGTTGTTGTTGTTGACGTTGTTGTTGTTGTTGTTGTTGTTTATTTGACGTTGTTGTTGTTGTTGTTTATTTGACGTTGTTAATGTTGTTGTTTATTTGACGGTGTTGTTGTTGTTGTTTATTTGACGTTGTTGTTGTTGTTGTTGTTGTTGTTTTTGTTGTTGTTTATTTGACGTAGTTGTTGTTGTTTACGTTGTTGTTGTTGTTGTTGTTGTTGTTGTTTATTTCACGTTTTTGTTGTTGTTGATATTGTTGTTGTTGTTGTTGTTGATGTTGTTGTTGTTGTTTATTTGACGTTGTTGTTGTTGCTTATTTGACGTTGTTGTTGATATTGTTGTTGTTTATTTGACGTTGTTGTTGTTGTTGTTTATTTGATGTTGTTATTGTTTATTTGACGTTGTTGTTGTTGTTTTTTATTTGACGTTGTTGTTGTTATTTATTTGACGTTGTTGTTATTGTTATTGTTTATTTGACGTTGTTGTTGTTGTTGTTGTTTTTGTTGTTTATTTGACGTTGTTATTGTTGTTTATTTGACATCGTTTTTGTTATTTGACGTTGTTATTGTTGTTGTATTTTTTATTGTTGTTGTTGTTGCTTATTTGACGTTGTTGTTATTGTTGTTATTTATTTGACGTTGTTGTTGTTGTTTTTTATTTGACGTTGTTGTTGTTGTTGTTGTTGTTGACGTTGTTGTTGTTGTTGTTGTTGTTTATTTAACGTTGTTGTTGTTGTTGTTGTTTATTTGACGTTGTTGTTGTTGTTGTTGTTTATTTGACGTTGTTGTTGTTGTTGACGTTGTTGTTGTTGTTGTTGTTGTTTATTTGACGTTGTTGTTGTTGTTTATTTGACGTTGTTGTTGTTGTTGTTGTTTATTTGACGTTGTTGTTGTTTATTTGACGTTGTTTTTGCTGTTGGTTTTGTTATTTATTTGACTTTGTTGTTGTTGTTTATTTGACGTTGTTGTTGTTGTTGTTTATTTGACGTTGTTGTTGTTGTTAAAGCTGTTGTTGTTGTTGTTTATTTGACGTTGTTGTTGTTGTTTATTTGACGTTGTTGTTGTTGACGTTGTTGTTGTTGTTATTTAACGTTGTTGTTGTTATTGTTGTTGTTGTTTATTTGACGTTGTTGTTGTTGTTGTTGTTTATTTAACGTTGTTGTAGTTGTTTATTTGACATTTTTGTTGTTATTGTTTATTTGACGTTGTTGTTGTTGTTTATTTGACGTTGTTGTTGTTGTTGACATTGTTGTTGTTGTTGTTGTTTATTTGACGTTGTTGTTGTTGTTGACGTTGTTGCTGTTGTTGTTTATTTGACGTTCTTGTTGTTGTTGTTGTTTATTTGACGTTGTTGTTGTTGTATTTATTTGACGTTGTTGTTCTTCTTGTTGTTGTTGTTGTTGTTTATTTGACGGTGTTGTTGTAGTTGTTGTTTATTTGACGTTGTTGTTGTTATTTATTTGACGTTGTTGTTGTTGTTGTTTATTTGACGTTGTTATTGTTGACGTTGTTGTTGTTGTTGTTTATTTGACGTTGTTGTTGTTGTTGTTGTTTATTTGACGTTGTTGTTGTTGTTGTTTATTTGACGTTGTTGTTGTTGTTGTTTATTTGACGGTGTTGTTGTTGTTGTTTATTTGACGTTGTTGTTGTTGTTGTTGTTTATTTGACGTTGTTGTTGTTGTTGACGTTGTTGTTGTTGTTTATTTGACGTTGTTGTTGTTGTTATTGACGTTGTTGGTGTTATTGTTTATTTGACGTTGTTGTTGTTTATTTGACGTTGTTTTAGTTGTTGTTGTTTATTTTACGTTGTTGTTGTTTATTTGACGTTGTTGTTGTTGACATTGTTGTTGTTGTTGTTTATTTGACGTTGTTGTTGTTGTTTATTTGACGTAGTTGTTGTTGTTGATGTTGTTGTTGTTGTTGTTGTTTTTGTTGTTGTTTATTTGACGTAGTTGTTGTTGTTGACGTTGTTGTTGTTGTTGTTGTTTATTTCACGTTTTTGTTGTTGTTGATATTGTTGTTGTTGTTGTTGTTGATGTTGTTGTTGTTGTTGTTGTTTATTTGACGTTGTTGTTGTTGCTTATTTGACGTTGTTGTTGTTATTGTTGTTGTTTATTTGACGTTGTTGTTGTTGTTGTTTATTTGATGTTGTTATTGTTTATTTGACGTTGTTGTTGTTGTTGTTTATTTGACGTTGTTGTTGTTATTTATTTGACGTTGTTGTTATTGTTATTGTTTATTTGACGTTGTTGTTGTTTTTGTTGTTTATTTGACGTTGTTATTGTTGTTTATTTGACGTTGTTTTTATTATTTGACGTTGTTATTGTTGTTGTATTTGTTATTGTTGTTGTTGTTGCTTATTTGACGTTGTTGTTATTGTTGTTGTTTATTTGACGTTGTTGTTGTTGTTGTTTATTTGACGTTGTTGTTGTTGTTGTTGTTGACGTTGTTGTTGTTGTTGTTTATTTAACGTTGTTGTTGTTGTTGTTGTTGTTTATTTGACGTTGTTGTTGTTGTTGTTTATTGGACGTTGTTGTTGTTGTTGACGTTGTTGTTGTTATTGTTGTTGTTTATTTGATGTTGTTGTTGTTGTTGTTTATTTGACGTTGTTGTTGTTGTTGTTGTTTATTTGACGTTGTTGATGTTGTTTATTTGACTTTGTTTTTGTTGTTGTTGTTGTTGTTTATTTGACGTTGTTATTGTTGTTTATTTGACGTTGTTTTTGTTATTTGACGTTGTTATTGTTGTTGTATTTGTTATTGTTGTTGTTGTTGCTTATTTGACGTGGTTGTTATTGTTGTTGTTTATTTGACGTTGTTGTTGTTGTTGTTTATTTGATGTTGTTATTGTTTATTTGACGTTGTTGTTGTTGTTGTTTGTTTGACGTTGTTGTTGTTATTTATTTGACGTTGTTGTTATTGTTATTGTTTATTTGACGTTGTTGTTGTTGTTGTTTTTGTTGTTTATTTGACGTTGTTATTGTTGTTTATTTGACGTTGTTTTTGTTATTTGACGTTGTTATTGTTGTTGTATTTTTTATTGTTGTTGTTGTTGCTTATTTAACGTTGTTGTTATTGTTGTTGTTTATTTGACGTTGTTGTTGTTGTTGTTTATTTGACGTTGTTGTTGTTGTTGTTGTTGTTGTTGACGTTGTTGTTGTTGTTTATTTAACGTTGTTGTTGTTGTTGTTTATTTGACGTTGTTGTTGTTGTTGTTTATTTGACGTTGTTGTTGTTGTTGACGTTGTTGTTGTTGTTGTTGTTGTTTATTTGACGTTGTTGTTGTTGTTTATTTGACGTTGTTGTTGTTGTTGTTGTTGTTTATTTGACGTTGTTGTTGTTATTTGACGTTGTTGTTGTTGTTGTTATTGTTGTTGTTGTTTATTTGATGTTGTTGCTGTTGTTGTTGTTGTATATTTGACGTTGTTGTTGTTGTCGTTGTTGTTTATTTGACGTTGTTGTTGTTGTTGTTTATTTGACGTTGTTTTTGCTGTTGGTTTTGTTATTTATTTGACGTTGTCATTGTTGTTTATTTGACGTTGTTGTTGTTGTTGTTGTTTATTTGACGTTGTTGTTGTTGTTAAAGCTGTTGTTGTTGTTGTTTATTTGACGTTGTTGTTGTTGTTGTTTATTTGACGTTGTTGTTGTTGACGTTGTTGTTGTTGTTATTTATTTAACGTTGTTGTTGTTATTGTTGTTGTTGTTTATTTGACGTTGTTGTTGTTGTTGTTGTTTATTTAACGTTGTTGTAGTTGTTTATTTGACATTTTTGTTGTTATTGTTTATTTGACGTTGTCGTTGTTGTTTATTTGACGTTGTTGTTGTTGTTGACATTGTTGTTGTTGTTGTTGTTTATTTGACGTTGTTGTTGTTGTTGACGTTGTTGCTGTTGTTGTTTATTTGACGTTCTTGTTGTTGTTGTTGTTTATTTGACGTTGTTGTTGTTTTATTTATTTGACGTTGTTGTTGTTGTTGTTGTTGTTTATTTGACGGTGTTGTTGTAGTTGTTGTTTATTTGACGTTGTTGTTGTTATTTATTTGACGTTGTTGTTGTTGACGTTGTTGTTGTTTATTTGACGTTGTTATTGTTGACGTTGTTGTTGTTGTTTATTTGACGTTGTTGTTGTTGTTGTTGTTTATTTGACGTTGTTGTTGTTGTTGTTTATTTGACGTTGTTGTTGTTGTTGTTTATTTGACGTTGTTGTTGTTATTTATTTGACGTTGTTGTTATTGTTATTGTTTATTTTACGTTGTTGTTGTTGTTGTTTATTTGACGTTGTTGTTGTTGTTGTTTATTTAACGTTGTTGTAGTTGTTTATTTGACATTTTTGTTGTTATTGTTTATTTGACGTTGTTGTTGTTGTTGTTTATTTGACGTTGTTGTTGTTGTTGTTGACATTGTTGTTGTTGTTGTTGTTTATTTGACGTTGTTGTTGTTGTTGACGTTGTTGCTGTTGTTGTTTATTGAAGGTTCTTGTTGTTGTTGTTGTTTATTTGACGTTGTTGTTGTTGTATTTATTTGACGTTGTTGTTGTTGTTGTTGTTGTTGTTGTTTATTTGACGGTGTTGTTGTTGTTGTTGTTGTTGTTGTTTATTTAACGTTGTTGTTGTTATTTATTTGACGTTGTTGTTATTGTTATTGTTTATTTGACGTTGTTGTTGTTGTTGTTGTTGACGTTGTTGTTGTTGTTGTTGTTGACGTTGTTGTTGTTGTTGTTGTTGTTTATTTGACGTTGTTGTTGTTGTTGTTTATTTGACGTTGTTAATGTTGTTGTTTATTTGACGGTGTTGTTGTTGTTGTTTATTTGACGTTGTTGTTGTTGTTGTTGTTGTTTTTGTTGTTGTTTATTTGACGTAGTTGTTGTTGTTGACGTTGTTGTTGTTGTTGTTGTTGTTGTTTATTTCACGTTTTTGTTGTTGTTGATATTGTTGTTGTTGTTGTTGTTGATGTTGCTGTTGTTGTTTATTTGACGTTGTTGTTGTTGCTTATTTGACGTTGTTGTTGATATTGTTGTTGTTTATTTGACGTTGTTGTTGTTGTTGTTGTTTATTTGATGTTGTTATTGTTTATTTGACGTTGTTGTTGTTGTTTTTTATTTGACGTTGTTGTTGTTATTTATTTGACGTTGTTGTTATTGTTATTGTTTATTTGACGTTGTTGTTGTTGTTGTTGTTGTTTTTGTTGTTTATTTGACGTTGTTATTGTTGTTTATTTGACATTGTTTTTGTTATTTGACGTTGTTATTGTTGTTGTATTTTTTATTGTTGTTGTTGTTGCTTATTTGACGTTGTTGTTATTGTTGTTATTTATTTGATGTTGTTGTTGTTGTTGTTTATTTGACGTTGTTGTTGTTGTTGTTGTTGTTGACGTTGTTGTTGTTGTTGTTGTTTATTTAACGTTGTTGTTGTTGTTGTTTATTTGACGTTGTTGTTGTTGTTGTTGTTTATTTGACGTTGTTGTTGTTGTTGACGTTGTTGTTGTTGTTGTTGTTGTTTATTTGACGTTGTTGTTGTTGTTTATTTGACGTTGTTGTTGTTGTTGTTGTTTATTTGACGTTGTTGTTGTTTATTTGACGTTGTTTTTGCTGTTGGTTTTGTTATTTATTTGACTTTGTTGTTGTTGTTTATTTGACGTTGTTGTTGTTGTTGTTTATTTGACGTTGTTGTTGTTGTTAAAGCCGTTGTTGTTGTTGTTTATTTGACGTTGTTGTTGTTGTTTATTTGACGTTGTTGTTGTTGACGTTGTTGTTGTTGTTATTTAACGTTGTTGTTGTTATTGTTGTTGTTGTTTATTTGACGTTGTTGTTGTTGTTGTTGTTGTTTATTTAACGTTGTTGTAGTTGTTTATTTGACATTTTTGTTGTTATTGTTTATTTGACGTTGTTGTTGTTGTTTATTTGACGTTGTTGTTGTTGTTGACATTGTTGTTGTTGTTGTTGTTTATTTGACGTTGTTGTTGTTGTTGACGTTGTTGCTGTTGTTGTTTATTTGACGTTCTTGTTGTTGTTGTTGTTTATTTGACGTTGTTGTTGTTGTATTTATTTGACGTTGTTGTTCTTGTTGTTGTTGTTGTTGTTGTTGTTTATTTGACGGTGTTGTTGTAGTTGTTGTTTATTTGACGTTGTTGTTGTTATTTATTTGACGTTGTTGTTGTTGACGTTGTTGTTGTTTATTTGACGTTGTTATTGTTGACGTTGTTGTTGTTGTTGTTTATTTGACGTTGTTGTTGTTGTTGTTGTTTATTTGACGTTGTTGTTGTTGTTGTTTATTTGACGTTGTTGTTGTTGTTGTTGTTTATTTGACGGTGTTGTTGTTGTTGTTTATTTGACGTTGTTGTTGTTGTTGTTGTTGTTTATTTGACGTTGTTGTTGTTGTTGACGTTGTTGTTGTTGTTGTTTATTTGACGTTGTTATTGTTGTTGTTGACGTTGTTGGTGTTATTGTTTATTTGACGTTGTTGTTGTTTATTTGACGTTGTTTTAGTTGTTGTTGTTTATTTTACGTTGTTGTTGTTTATTTGACGTTGTTGTTGTTGACATTGTTGTTGTTGTTGTTTATTTGACGTTGTTGTTGTTGTTTATTTGACGTAGTTGTTGTTGTTGATGTTGTTGTTGTTATTGTTTATTTCACGTTTTTGTTGTTGTTGATGTTGTTGTTGTTGTTGTTGTTTTTGTTGTTGTTTATTTGACGTAGTTGTTGTTGTTGACGTTGTTGTTGTTGTTGTTGTTTATTTCACGTTTTTGTTGTTGTTGATATTGTTGTTGTTGTTGTTGATGTTGTTGTTGTTGTTGTTGTTTATTTGACGTTGTTGTTGTTGCTTATTTGACGTTGTTGTTGTTATTGTTGTTGTTTATTTGACGTTGTTGTTGTTGTTGTTGTTTATTTGATGTTGTTATTGTTTATTTGACGTTGTTGTTGTTGTTGTTTATTTGACGTTGTTGTTGTTATTTATTTGACGTTGTTGTTATTGTTATTGTTTATTTGACGTTGTTGTTGTTGTTGTTTTTGTTGTTTATTTGACGTTGTTATTGTTGTTTATTTGACGTTGTTTTTATTATTTGACGTTGTTATTGTTGTTGTATTTGTTATTGTTGTTGTTGTTGCTTATTTGACGTTGTTGTTATTGTTGTTGTTTATTTGACGTTGTTGTTGTTGTTGTTTATTTGACGTTGTTGTTGTTGTTGTTGAGGTTGTTGTTGTTGTTGTTTATTTAACGTTGTTGTTGTTGTTTATTTGACGTTGTTGTTGTTGTTGTTTATTGGACGTTGTTGTTGTTGTTGACGTTGTTGTTGTTATTGTTGTTGTTTATTTGATGTTGTTGTTGTTGTTGTTTATTTGACGTTGTTGTTGTTGTTGTTGTTTATTTGATGTTGTTGATGTTGTTTATTTGACGTTGTTTTTTTTGTTGTTGTTGTTGTTTATTTGACGTTGTTATTGTTGTTTATTTGACGTTGTTTTTGTTATTTGACGTTGTTATTGTTGTTGTATTTGTTATTGTTGTTGTTGTTGCTTATTTGACGTGGTTGTTATTGTTGTTGTTTATTTGACGTTGTTGTTGTTGTTGTTTATTTGATGTTGTTATTGTTTATTTGACGTTGTTGTTGTTGTTGTTTGTTTGACGTTGTTGTTGTTATTTATTTGACGTTGTTGTTATTGTTATTGTTTATTTGACGTTGTTGTTGTTGTTGTTGTTTTTGTTGTTTATTTGACGTTGTTATTGTTGTTTATTTGACGTTGTTTTTGTTATTTGACGTTGTTATTGTTGTTGTATTTTTTATTGTTGTTGTTGTTGCTTATTTAACGTTGTTGTTATTGTTGTTGTTTATTTGACGTTGTTGTTGTTGTTGTTGTTTATTTGACGTTGTTGTTGTTGTTGTTGTTGTTGTTGACGTTGTTGTTGTTGTTTATTTAACGTTGTTGTTGTTGTTGTTTATTTGACGTTGTTGTTGTTGTTGTTTATTTGACGTTGTTGTTGTTGTTGACGTTGTTGTTGTTGTTGTTGTTTATTTGACGTTGTTGTTGTTGTTTATTTGACGTTGTTGTTGTTGTTGTTGTTGTTTATTTGACGTTGTTGTTGTTATTTGACGTTGTTGTTGTTGTTGTTATTGTTGTTGTTGTTTATTTGATGTTGTTGCTGTTGTTGTTGTTGTTGTATATTTGACGTTGTTGTTGTTGTTGTCGTTGTTGTTTATTTGACGTTGTTGTTGTTGTTTATTTGACGTTGTTTTTGCTGTTGGTTTTGTTATTTATTTGACGTTGTCATTGTTGTTTATTTGACGTTGTTGTTGTTGTTGTTGTTTATTTGACGTTGTTGTTGTTGTTAAAGCTGTTGTTGTTGTTGTTTATTTGACGTTGTTGTTGTTGTTGTTTATTTGACGTTGTTGTTGTTGACGTTGTTGTTGTTGTTATTTATTTAACGTTGTTGTTGTTATTGTTGTTGTTGTTTATTTGACGTTGTTGTTGTTGTTGTTGTTTATTTAACGTTGTTGTAGTTGTTTATTTGACATTTTTGTTGTTATTGTTTATTTGACGTTGTCGTTGTTGTTTATTTGACGTTGTTGTTGTTGTTGACATTGTTGTTGTTGTTGTTGTTTATTTGACGTTGTTGTTGTTGTTGACGTTGTTGCTGTTGTTGTTTATTTGACGTTCTTGTTGTTGTT
This sequence comes from Vicia faba, assembly GCA_948472305.1. NCBI lineage: Eukaryota > Viridiplantae > Streptophyta > Magnoliopsida > Fabales > Fabaceae > Vicia > Vicia faba. Next base: position 461,862,123 of record OX451740.1, read on the forward strand.
GTTGTTGTTGTTTATTTGACGGTGTTGTTGTAGTTGTTGTTTATTTGACGTTGTTGTTTTTATTTATTTGACGTTGTTGTTGTTGACGTTGTTGTTGTTTATTTGACGTTGTTATTGTTGACGTTGTTGTTGTTGTTTATTTGACGTTGTTGTTGTTGTTGTTGTTTATTTGACGTTGTTGTTGTTGTTGTTTATTTGACGTTGTTGTTGTTGTTGTTGTTTATTTGACGGTGTTGTTGTTGTTGTTTATTTAACGTTGTTGTTGTTGTTGTTGTTGTTTATTTGACGTTGTTGTTGTTGTTGACGTTGTTGTTGTTGTTGTTTATTTGACGTTGTTGTTGTTGTTGTTGTTTATTTAACGTTGTTGTTGTTGTTGTTGTTGTTTATTTGACGTTGTTGTTGTTATTGTTTATTGGACGTTGTTGTTGTTGTTGACGTTGTTGTTGTTATTGTTGTTGTTTATTTGACGTTGTTGTTGTTGTTTATTTGACGTTGTTGTTGTTGTTATTGTTTATTTGACGTTGTTGATGTTGTTTATTTGACGTTGTTTTTGTTGTTGTTGTTGTTTATTTGACGTTGTTATTGTTGTTTATTTGACGTTGTTTTTGTTATTTGACGTTGTTATTGTTGTTGTATTTGTTATTGTTGTTGTTGTTGCTTATTTGACGTTGTTGTTATTGTTATTGTTTATTTGACGTTGTTGTTGTTGTTGTTTATTTGATGTTGTTATTGTTTATTTGACGTTGTTGTTGTTGTTGTTTGTTTGACGTTGTTGTTGTTATTTATTTGACGTTGTTGTTATTGTTATTGTTTATTTGACGTTGTTGTTGTTGTTGTTTTTGTTGTTTATTTGACGTTGTTATTGTTGTTTATTTGACGTTGTTTTTGTTATTTGACGTTGCTATTGTTGTTGTATTTTTTATTGTTGTTGTTGTTGCTTATTTGACGTTGTTGTTATTGTTGTTGTTTATTTGACGTTGTTGTTGTTGTTTATTTGACGTTGTTGTTGTTGTTGTTGTTGTTGTTGACGTTGTTGTTGTTGTTTATTTAACGTTGTTGTTGTTGTTGTTGTTTATTTGACGTTGTTGTTGTTGTTGTTTATTTGACGTTGTTGTTGTTGACGTTGTTGTTGTTGTTGTTGTTTATTTGACGTTGTTGTTGTTGTTTATTTGACGTTGTTGTTGTTGTTGTTGTTTATTTGACGTTGTTGTTGTTATTTGACGTTGTTGTTGTTGTTGTTATTGTTGTTGTTGTTTATTTGATGTTGTTGCTGTTGTTGTTGTTGTATATTTGACGTTGTTGTTGTTGTCGTTGTTGTTTATTTGACGTTGTAGTTGTTGTTGTTTATTTGACGTTGTTTTTGCTGTTGGTTTTGTTATTTATTTGACGTTGTTGTTGTTGTTTATTTGACGTTGTTGTTGTTGTTGTTTATTTGACGTTGTTGTTGTTGTTAAAGCTGTTGTTGTTGTTGTTTATTTGACGTTGTTGTTGTTGTTGTTTATTTGACGTTGTTGTTGTTGACGTTGTTGTTGTTGTTATTTATTTAACGTTGTTGTTGTTATTGTTGTTGTTGTTTATTTGACGTTGTTGTTGTTGTTGTTGTTGTTTATTTAACGTTGTTGTAGTTGTTTATTTGACATTTTTGTTGTTATTGTTTATTTGACGTTGTCGTTGTTGTTTATTTGACGTTGTTGTTGTTGTTGACATTGTTGTTGTTGTTGTTTATTTGACGTTGTTGTTGTTGTTGACGTTGTTGCTGTTGTTGTTTATTTGACGTTCTTGTTGTTGTTGTTTATTTGACGTTGTTGTTGTTTTATTTATTTGACGTTGTTGTTGTTGTTGTTGTTGTTGTTTATTTGACGGTGTTGTTGTAGTTGTTGTTTATTTGACGTTGTTGTTGTTATTTATTTGACGTTGTTGTTGTTGACGTTGTTGTTGTTTATTTGACGTTGTTATTGTTGACGTTGTTGTTGTTGTTTATTTGACGTTGTTGTTGTTGTTGTTGTTTATTTGACGTTGTTGTTGTTGTTGTTTATTTGACGTTGTTGTTGTTGTTGTTTATTTGACGGTGTTGTTGTTGTTGTTTATTTAACGTTGTTGTTGTTGTTGTTGTTTATTTGACGTTGTTGTTGTTGTTGACGTTGTTGTTGTTGTTGTTTATTTGACGTTGTTGTTGTTGTTGTTGTTTATTTAACGTTGTTGTTGTTGTTGTTGTTGTTATTTGACGTTGTTGTTGTTGTTGTTTATTGGACGTTGTTGTTGTTGTTGACGTTGTTGTTGTTATTGTTGTTGTTTATTTGACGTTGTTGTTGTTGTTTATTTGACGTTGTTGTTGTTGTTATTGTTTATTTGACGTTGTTGATGTTGTTTATTTGACGTTGTTTTTGTTGTTGTTGTTGTTGTTTATTTGACGTTGTTATAATTGTTTATTTGACGTTGTTTTTGTTATTTGACGTTGTTATTGTTGTTGTATTTGTTATTGTTGTTGTTGTTGCTTATTTGACGTTGTTGTTATTGTTGTTGTTTATTTGACGTTGTTGTTGTTGTTGTTTATTTGATGTTGTTATTGTTTATTTGACATTGTTGTTGTTGTTGTTGTTTGTTTGACGTTGTTGTTGTTATTTATTTGACGTTGTTGTTATTGTTATTGTTTATTTGACGTTGTTGTTGTTGTTGTTATTGTTGTTTATTTGACGTTGTTTTTGTTATTTGACATTGTTATTGTTGTTGTATTTTTTATTGTTGTTGTTGTTGCTTATTTGACGTTGTTGTTATTGTTGTTGTTTATTTGACGTTGTTGTTGTTGTTGTTTATTTGACGTTGTTGTTATTGTTGTTGTTGTTGTTGTTGACGTTGTTGTTGTTGTTTATTTAACGTTGTTGTTGTTGTTGTTGTTGTTTATTTGACGTTGTTGTTGTTGTTGTTTATTTGACGTTGTTGTTGTTGACGTTGTTGTTGTTGTTGTTGTTGTTTATTTGACGTTGTTGTTGTTGTTTATTTGACGTTGTTGTTGTTGTTGTTGTTTATTTGACGTTGTTGTTGTTATTTGACGTTGTTGTTGTTGTTGTTATTGTTGTTGTTGTTTATTTGATGTTGTTGCTGTTGTTGTTGTTGTATATTTGACGTTGTTGTTGTTGTCGTTGTTGTTTATTTGACGATGTTGTTGTTGTTGTTTATTTGACGTTGTTTTTGCTGTTGGTTTTGTTATTTATTTGACGTTGTTGTTGTTGTTTATTTGACGTTGTTGTTGTTGTTGTTGTTTATTTGACGTTGTTGTTGTTGTTAAAGCTGTTGTTGTTGTTGTTTATTTGACTTTGTTGTTGTTGTTGTTTATTTGACGTTGTTGTTGTTGACGTTGTTGTTGTTGTTATTTATTTAACGTTGTTGTTGTTATTGTTGTTGTTGTTTATTTGACGTTGTTGTTGTTGTTGTTGTTGTTTATTTAACGTTGTTGTAGTTGTTTATTTGACATTTTTGTTGTTATTGTTTATTTGACGTTGTCGTTGTTGTTTATTTGACGTTGTTGTTGTTGTTGACATTGTTGTTGTTGTTGTTTATTTGACGTTGTTGTTGTTGTTGACGTTGTTGCTGTTGTTGTTTATTTGACGTTCTTGTTGTTGTTGTTTATTTGACGTTGTTGTTGTTTTATTTATTTGACGTTGTTGTTGTTGTTGTTGTTGTTTATTTGACGGTGTTGTTGTAGTTGTTGTTTATTTGACGTTGTTGTTGTTATTTATTTGACGTTGTTGTTGTTGACGTTGTTGTTGTTTATTTGACGTTGTTATTGTTGACGTTGTTGTTGTTGTTTATTTGACGTTGTTGTTGTTGTTGTTTATTTGACGTTGTTGTTGTTGTTGTTTATTTGACGTTGTTGTTGTTGTTGTTGTTTATTTGACGGTGTTGTTGTTGTTGTTTATTTAACGTTGTTGTTGTTGTTGTTGTTGTTGTTTATTTGACATTGTTGTTGTTGTTGACGTTGTTGTTGTTGTTGTTTATTTGACGTTGTTGTTGTTGTTGTTGTTTATTTAACGTTGTTGTTGTTGTTGTTGTTTATTTGACGTTGTTGTTGTTGTTGTTTATTGGACGTTGTTGTTGTTGTTGACGTTGTTGTTGTTATTGTTGTTGTTTATTTGACGTTGTTGTTGTTGTTTATTTGACGTTGTTGTTGTTGTTATTGTTTATTTGACGTTGTTGATGTTGTTTATTTGACGTTGTTTTTGTTGTTGTTGTTGTTGTTTATTTGACGTTGTTATTGTTGTTTATTTGACGTTGTTTTTGTTATTTGACGTTGTTATTGTTGTTGTATTTGTTATTGTTGTTGTTGTTGCTTATTTGACGTTGTTGTTATTGTTGTTGTTTATTTGACGTTGTTGTTGTTGTTGTTTATTTGATGTTGTTATTGTTTATTTGACATTGTTGTTGTTGTTGTTTGTTTGACGTTGTTGTTGTTATTTATTTGACGTTGTTGTTATTGTTATTGTTTATTTGACGTTGTTGTTGTTGTTGTTATTGTTGTTTATTTGACGTTGTTTTTGTTATTTGACATTGTTATTGTTGTTGTATTTTTTATTGTTGTTGTTGTTGCTTATTTGACGTTGTTGTTATTGTTGTTGTTTATTTGACGTTGTTGTTGTTGTTGTTGTTTATTTGACGTTGTTGTTGTTGTTGTTGTTGTTGACGTTGTTGTTGTTGTTTATTTAACGTTGTTGTTGTTGTTGTTGTTTATTTGACGTTGTTGTTGTTGTTTATTTGACGTTGTTGTTGTTGACGTTGTTGTTGTTGACGTTGTTGTTGTTGTTGTTGTTGTTTATTTGACGTTGTTGTTGTTGTTTATTTGACGTTGTTGTTGTTGTTGTTGTTTATTTGACGTTGTTGTTGTTATTTGACGTTGTTGTTGTTGTTGTTGTTATTGTTGTTGTTGTTTATTTGATGTTGTTGCTGTTGTTGTTGTTGTATATTTGACGTTGTTGTTGTTGTCGTTGTTGTTTATTTGACGATGTTGTTGTTGTTATTTATTTGACGTTGTTTTTGCTGTTGGTTTTGTTATTTATTTGACGTTGTTGTTGTTGTTTATTTGACGTTGTTGTTGTTGTTGTTGTTTATTTGACGTTGTTGTTGTTGTTAAAGCTGTTGTTGTTGTTGTTTATTTGACGTTGTTGTTGTTGTTGTTTATTTGACGTTGTTGTTGTTGACGTTGTTGTTGTTGTTATTTATTTAACGTTGTTGTTGTTATTGTTGTTGTTGTTTATTTGACGTTGTTGTTGTTGTTGTTTATTTAACGTTGTTGTAGTTGTTTATTTGACATTTTTGTTGTTATTGTTTATTTGACGTTGTCGTTGTTGTTTATTTGACGTTGTTGTTGTTGACATTGTTGTTGTTGTTGTTGTTTATTTGACGTTGTTGTTATTGTTAACGTTGTTGCTGTTGTTGTTTATTTGACGTTCTTGTTGTTGTTGTTGTTTATTTGACGTTGTTGTTGTTTTATTTATTTGACGTTGTTGTTGTTGTTGTTGTTGTTGTTTATTTGACGATGTTGTTGTAGTTGTTGTTTATTTGACGTTGTTGTTGTTATTTATTTGACGTTGTTGTTGTTGACGTTGTTGTTGTTTATTTGACGTTGTTATTGTTGACGTTGTTGTTGTTGTTGTTTATTTGACGTTGTTGTTGTTGTTGTTGTTGTTTATTTGACGTTGTTGTTGTTGTTGTTTATTTGACGTTGTTGTTGTTGTTGTTGTTTATTTGACGGTGTTGTTGTTGTTGTTTATTTAACGTTGTTGTTGTTGTTGTTTATTTGACGTTGTTGTTGTTGTTGACGTTGTTGTTGTTGTTGTTTATTTGACGTTGTTGTTGTTGTTGACGTTGTTGGTGTTATTGTTTATTTGACGTTGTTGTTGTTTATTTGACGTTGTTTTAGTTGTTGTTGTTTATTTTACGTTGTTGTTGTTTTTTTGACGTTGTTGTTGTTGACATTGTTGTTGTTTATTTGACGTTGTTGTTGTTGTTTATTTGACGTAGTTGTTGTTGTTGATGTTGTTGTTGTTGTTGTTATTTTTGTTGTTGTTTATTTGACGTAGTTGTTGTTGTTGACGTTGTTGTTGTTGTTGTTTATTTCACGTTTTTGTTGTTGTTGATATTGTTGTTGTTGTTGTTGTTGATGTTGTTGTTGTTGTTGTTTATTTGACGTTGTTGTTGTTGCTTATTTGACGTTGTTGTTGTTATTGTTGTTGTTTATTTGACGTTGTTGTTGTTGTTGTTTATTTGATGTTGTTATTGTTTATTTGACGTTGTTGTTGTTGTTGTTTATTTGACGTTGTTGTTGTTATTTATTTGACGTTGTTGTTATTGTTATTGTTTATTTGACGTTGTTGTTGTTGTTGTTGTTTTTGTTGTTTATTTGACGTTGTTATTGTTGTTTATTTGACGTTGTTTTTATTATTTGACGTTGTTATTGTTGTTGTATTTGTTATTGTTGTTGTTGTTGCTTATTTGACGTTGTTGTTATTGTTGTTGTTTATTTGACGTTGTTGTTGTTGTTGTTTATTTGACGTTGTTGTTGTTGTTGTTGACGTTGTTGTTGTTGTTGTTGTTTATTTAACGTTGTTGTTGTTGTTGTTTATTTGACGTTGTTGTTGTTGTTGTTGTTTATTTGACGTTGTTGTTGTTGTTGACGTTGTTGTTGTTGTTGTTGTTTATTTGACGTTGTTGTTGTTGTTTATTTGACGTTGTTGTTGTTGTTGTTTATTTGACGTTTTTTGTTGTTGTTGTTTATTTGACGTTGTTTTTGCTGTTGGTTTTGTTGTTTATTTGACGTTGTTGTTGTTGTTTATTTGACGTTGTTGTTGTTGTTGTTGTTTATTTGACGTTGTTGTTGTTGTTAAAGCTGTTGTTGTTGTTGTTTATTTGACGTTGTTGTTGTTGTTGTTTATTTGACATTGTTGTTGTTGACGTTGTTGTTGTTGTTATTTATTTAACGTTGTTGTTGTTATTGTTGTTGTTGTTGTTTATTTGACGTTGTTGTTGTTGTTGTTGTTTATTTAACGTTGTTGTAGTTGTTTATTTGACATTTTTGTTGTTATTGTTTATTTGACGTTGTTGTTGTTGTTTATTTGACGTTGTTGTTGTTGTTGACATTGTTGTTGTTGTTGTTTATTTGACGTTGTTGTTGTTGACATTGTTGTTGTTGTTGTTTATTTGACGTTGTTGTTGTTGTTGACGTTGTTGCTGTTGTTGTTTATTTGACGTTCTTGTTGTTGTTGTTGTTTATTTGACGTTGTTGTTGTTGTATTTATTTGACGTTGTTGTTGTTGTTGTTGTTGTTGTTTATTTGACGGTGTTGTTGTTGTTGTTGTTGTTGTTGTTGTTGTTGTTGTTTATTTAACGTTGTTGTTGTTATTTATTTGACGTTGTTGTTATTGTTATTGTTTATTTGACGTTGTTGTTGTTGTTGTTGACGTTGTTGTTGTTGTTGTTGTTGACGTTGTTGTTGTTGTTGTTGTTGTTTATTTGACGTTGTTGTTGTTGTTGTTTATTTGACGTTGTTAATGTTGTTTTTTATTTGACGGTGTTGTTGTTGTTGTTTATTTGACGTTGTTGTTGTTGTTGTTGTTGTTGTTGTTGTTGTTTTTGTTGTTGTTTATTTGACGTAGTTGTTATTGTTGACGTTGTTGTTGTTGTTGTTGTTTATTTCACGTTTTTGTTGTTGTTGATATTGTTGTTGTTGTTGTTGATGTTGTTGTTGTTGTTTATTTGACGTTGTTGTTGTTGCTTATTTGACGTTGTTGTTATTATTGTTGTTGTTTATTTGACGTTGTTGTTGTTGTTGTTTATTTGATGTTGTTATTGTTTATTTGACGTTGTTGTTGTTGTTGTTTATTTGACGTTGTTGTTGTTATTTATTTGACGTTTATTGTTATTGTTATTGTTTATTTGACGTTGTTGTTGTTGTTGTTTTTGTTGTTTATTTGACGTCGTTATTGTTGTTTATTTGACGTTGTTTTTGTTATTTGACGTTGTTATTGTTGTTGTATTTTTTATTGTTGTTGTTGTTGCTTATTTGACGTTGTTGTTATTGTTGTTGTTTATTTGACGTTGTTGTTGTTGTTGTTGTTTATTTGACGTTGTTGTTGTTGTTGTTGTTGTTGACATTGTTGTTGTTGTTGTTGTTTATTTAACGTTGTTGTTGTTGTTGTTTATTTGACGTTGTTGTTGTTGTTGTTGTTTATTTGACGTTGTTGTTGTTGACGTTGTTGTTGTTGTTGTTGTTGTTTATTTGACGTTGTTGTTGTTGTTGTTTATTTGACGTTGTTGTTGTTGTTGTTGTTTATTTGACGTTGTTGTTGTTATTTGACGTTGTTGTTGTTGTTGTTATTGTTGTTGTTGTTGTTTATTTGATGTTGTTGATGTTGTTGTTGTTGTATATTTGACGTTGTTGTTGTTGTTGTTGTTGTTTATTTGACGTTGTTGTTGTTGTTATTTATTTGACGTTGTTTTTGCTGTTGGTTTTGTTATTTATTTGACGTTGTTGTTGTTGTTTATTTGACGTTGTTGTTGTTGTTGTTTATTTGACGTTGTTGTTGTTGTTAAAGCTGTTGTTGTTGTTGTTTATTTGACGTTGTTGTTGTTGTTTATTTGACGTTGTTGTTGTTGACGTTGTTGTTGTTGTTATTTATTTAACGTTGTTGTTATTATTGTTGTTGTTGTTTATTTGACGTTGTTGTTGTTGTTGTTTATTTAACGTTGTTGTAGTTGTTTATTTGACATTTTTGTTGTTATTGTTTATTTGACGTTGTTGTTGTTGTTTATTTGACGTTGTTGTTGTTGTTGACATTGTTGTTGTTGTTATTGTTTATTTGACGTTGTTGTTGTTGTTGACGTTGTTGCTGTTGTTGTTTATTTGACGTTCTTGTTGTTGTTGTTGTTTATTTGACGTTGTTGTTGTTGTATTTATTTGACGTTGTTGTTGTTGTTGTTTATT
>OX451740.1:461873596-461876096 GCA_948472305.1 Vicia faba
ACGTTGTTGTTGTTGTTGTTGACGTTGTTGGTGTTGTTGTTTATTTGACGTTGTTGTTGTTTATTTGACGTTGTTTTAGTTGTTGTTGTTTATTTTACGTTGTTGTTGTTTATTTGACGTTGTTGTTGTTGACAATTTTGTTGTTGTTGTTTATTTGACGTTGTTGTTATTGTTTATTTGACGTAGTTGTTGTTGTTGATGTTGTTGTTGTTGTTGTTGTTGTTTATTTCACGTTTTTGTTGTTGTCTATGTTGTTGTTGTTGTTGTTTATTTGACGTTGCTGTTGTTGTTTATTTGACGTTGTTGTTGTTGCTTATTTGACGTTGTTGTTGTTATTGTTGTTGTTTATTTAACGTTGTTGTTGTTGTTGTTTATTTGATGTTGTCGTTGTTTATTTGACGTTGTTGTTGTTGTTTTTTTGACGTTGTTGTTGTTATTTATTTGACGTTGTTGTTATTGTTATTGTTTATTTGACGTTGTTGTTGTTGTTTTTGTTTATTTGACGTTGTTATTGTTATTTATTTGACGTTGTTTTTGTTATTTGACATTGTTGTTGTTGTATTGGTTATTGTTGTTGTTGTTGCTTATTTGACGTTGTTGTTATTGTTGTTGTTTATTTAACGTTGTTGTTGTTGTTGACGTTTTTAGAGTTGTTGTTTATTTGACGTTGTTGTTGTTGTTGTTGTTTATTTGACATTGTTGTTGTTGACGTTGTTGTTGTTGTTGTTTATTTGACGTTGTTGTTGTTGTTGTTGTTGACGTTGTTGGTGTTGTTGTTTATTTGATGTTGTTGTTGTTTATTTGACGTTGTTTTAGTTGTTGTTGTTTATTTTATGTTGTTGTTGTTTATTTGCCGTTGTTGTTGTTGACATTGTTGTTGTTGTTGTTTATTTGACGTTGTTGTTGTTGTTTATTTGACGTAGTTGTTGTTGTTGACGTTGTTGTTGTTGTTGTTGTTGTTTATTTCACGTTTTTGTTGTTGTTGATGTTGTTGTTGTTGTTGATGTTGTTGTTGTTGTTGTTGTTGTTTATTTGACGTTGTTGTTGTTGCTTATTTGATGTTGTTGTTATTGTTGTTGTTTATTTGACATTGTTGTTGTTGTTGTTGTTTATTTGATGTTGTTGTTGTTTATATGACGTTGTTGTTGTTGTTGTTTATTTGACGTTGTTGTTGTTATTTATTTGACGTTGTTGTTATTGTTATTGTTTATTTGACGTTGTTGTTGTTGTTGTTGTTTATTTGACGTTGTTATTGTTGTTTATTTGACGTTGTTTTTGTTATTTGACGTTGTTGTTGGTAATGTTGTATTTGGTATTGTTGTTGTTGTTGCTTATTTGACGTTGTTGTTATTGTTGTTGTTTATTTGACGTTGTTGTTGTTGTTGTTGTTTATTTGACGTTGTTGTTGTTTATTTGACGTTGTTGTTGTTGTTGACGTTGTTGTTGTTGTTGTTGTTGTTTATTTAACGTTGTTGTTGTTGTTGTTTATTTGGCGTTGTTGTTGTTGTTGTTTATTTGACGTTGTTGTTGTTGTTGACGTTGTTGTTGTTGTTGTTTATTTGACGTTGTTGTTGTTGTTTATTTCACGTTGTTGTTGTTGTTTATTTGACGTTGTTGTTGTTGTTATTGTTGTTGTTTATTTGACGTTGTTGTTGTTGTTGTTGTTTATTTGACGTTGTTGTTGTTGTTGTTTATTTGACATTGTTGTTGTTGTTGTTTATTTGACGTTGTTGTTGTTGTTGACGTTGTTGTTGTTGTTGTTGTTGTTTATTTAACGTTGTTCTTGTTGTTGTTTATTTGACGTTGTTGTTGTTGTTGTTGACGTTGTTGACGTTGTTGTTGTTGTTATTGTTTATTTAACATTGTTGTTGTTGTTTATTTGACGTTGTTGTTGTTGTTGTTTATTTGACGTTGTTATTGTTGTTGTTGTTGTTTATTTGACGTTGTTGTTGTTGTTGACGTTGTTGTTGTTGTTGTTTATTTGACGTTGTTGTTGTTGTTGTTGACGTTGTTGGTGTTGTTGTTTATTTGACGTTGTTGTTGTTTATTTGACGTTGTTTTAGTTGTTGTTGTTTATTTTACGTTGTTGTTGTTTATTTGACGGTTTTGTTGTTTACATTATTGTTGTTGTTGTTGTTTATTTGACGTTGTTGTTGTTGTTTTTTTGACGTAGTTGTTGTTGTTGACGTTGTTGTTGTTGTTGTTTATTTCACGTTTTTGTTGTTGTTGATGTTGTTGTTGTTGTTGATGTTGTTGTTGTTGTTGTTTATTTGACGTTGTTGTTGTTGCTTATTTGACGTTGTTGTTGTTATTGTTGTTGTTTATTTGACGTTGTTGTTGTTGTTGTTCATTTGATGTTGTTGTTGTTTATTTGACGTTGTTATTGTTGTTTATTTGACGTTGTTTTTGTTATTTGACGTTGTTGTTGTTGTTGTATTTGTTATTGTTGTTGTTGTTGCTTATTTGACGTTGTTGTTATTGTTGTTGTTTATTTGACGTT
>OX451740.1:461881096-461883596 GCA_948472305.1 Vicia faba
GTTGTTTATTTGACGTTGTTGTTGTTGTTCATTTGACGTAGTTGTTGTTGTTGTTGATGTTGTTGTTGTTGTTGTTTATTTCACGTTTTTGTTGTTGTTGATGTTGTTGTTGTTGTTGCTTATTTGACGTTGTTGTTGTTGTTTATTTGACGTTGTTGTTGTTATTTATTTGACGTTGTTGTTGTTATTGTTATTGTTTATTTGACGTTGTTGCTGTTGTTGTTTATTTGACGTTGTTATTGTTGTTTATTTGACGTTGTTTTTGTTATTTGACGTTGTTGTTGTTGTTTATTTGATGTTGTTGTTGTTTATATGACGTTGTTGTTGTTGTTGTTATTTATTTGACGTTGTTGTTGTTGTTTATTTGACGTAGTTGTTGTTGTTGATGTTGTTGTTTATTTCACGTTTTTGTTGTTGTTGATGTTGTTGTTGTTGATGTTGTTGTTGTTTATTTGACGTTGTTGTTGTTGTTGCTTATTTGACGTTGTTGTTGTTATTGTTGTAGTTTATTTGACGTTGTTGTTGTTGTTTATTTGATGTTGTTGTTGTTTATATGACGTTGTTGTTGTTGTTGTTTATTTGACGTTGTTGTTGTTATTTATTTAACATTGTTGTTATTGTTATTGTTTATTTGACGTTGTTGTTGTTGTTTATTTGACGTTGTTATTGTTGTTTATTTGACGTTGTTTTTGTTATTTGACGTTGTTGTTGTTGTTGTATTTGTTATTGTTGTTGTTGCTTATTTGACGTTGTTGTTATTGTTGTTGTTTATTTGACGTTGTTGTTGTTGTTGTTATTTATTTGACGTTGTTGTTGTTGTTGTTTATTTGACGTTGTTGTTGTTGACATTGTTGTTGTTGTTGTTTATTTGACGTTGTTGTTATTGTTTATTTGACGTAGTTGTTGTTGTTGATGTTGTTGTTGTTGTTGTTGTTGTTTATTTCACGTTTTTGTTGTTGTTGATGTTGTTGTTGTTGTTTATTTGACGTTGTTGTTGTTGTTTATTTGACGTTGTTGTTGTTGCTTATTTGACGTTGTTGTTGTTATTGTTGTTGTTTATTTAACGTTGTTGTTGTTGTTGTTTATTTGATGTTGTCGTTGTTTATTTGACGTTGTTGTTGTTGTTTATTTGACGTTGTTGTTGTTATTTATTTGACGTTGTTGTTATTGTTATTGTTTATTTGACGTTGTTGTTGTTGTTGTTTATTTGACGTTGTTATTGTTATTTATTTGACGTTGTTTTTGTTATTTGACGTTGTTGTTGTTGTATTTGTTATTGTTGTTGTTGTTGCTTATTTGACGTTGTTGTTATTGTTGTTGTTTATTTGACATTGTTGTTGTTGTTGACGTTTTTAGAGTTGTTGTTTATTTGACGTTGTTGTTGTTGTTGTTGTTGTTTATTTGACATTGTGTTGTTGACGTTGTTGTTGTTATTGTTTATTTGACGTTGTTGTTGTTGTTGTTGACGTTGTTGGTGTTGTTGTTTATTTGATGTTGTTGTTGTTTATTTGACGTTGTTTTAGTTGTTGTTGTTTATTTTATGTTGTTGTTGTTTATTTGCCGTTGTTGTTGTTGACATTGTTGTTGTTGTTGTTTATTTGACGTTGTTGTTGTTTATTTGACGTAGTTGTTGTTGTTGACGTTGTTGTTGTTGTTGTTGTTGTTTATTTCACGTTTTTGTTGTTGTTGATGTTGTTGTTGTTGTTTATTTCACGTTTTTGTTGTTGTTGATGTTGTTGTTGTTGTTGTTGTTGTTGATGTTGTTGTTGTTGTTGTTGTTGTTTATTTGACGTTGTTGTTGTTGCTTATTTGATGTTGTTGTTATTGTTGTTGTTTATTTGACATTGTTGTTGTTGTTGTTGTTGTTTATTTGATGTTGTTGTTGTTTATATGACGTTCTTGTTGTTGTTGGTGTTGTTTATTTGACGTTGTTGTTGTTATTTATTTGACGTTGTTGTTATTGTTATTGTTTGTTTGACGTTGTTGTTGTTGTTATTGTTTATTTGACGTTGTTATTGTTGTTTATTTGACGTTGTTTTTGTTATTTGACGTTGTTGTTGGTAATGTTGTATTTGGTATTGTTGTTGTTGTTGCTTATTTGACATTGTTGTTATTGTTGTTGTTTATTTGACGTTGTTGTTCTTGTTGTTGTTTATTTGACGTTGTTGTTGTTGTTGTTGTTTATTTGACGTTGTTGTTGTTGTTGTTGTTGTTTATTTAACGTTGTTGTTGTTGTTGTTGTTGTTTATTTGGCGTTGTTGTTGTTGTTGTTGTTTATTTGACGTTGTTGTTGTTGTTGACGTTGTTGTTGTTGTTGTTGTTTATTTGACGTTGTTGTTGTTGTTTATTTCACGTTGTTGTTGTTGTTTATTTGACGTTGTTGTTGTTGTTATTGTTGTTGTTTATTTGACGTTGTTGTTGTTGTTTATTTGACGTTGTTGTTGTTGTTGTTTATTTGACATTGTTGTTGTTGTTGTTTATTTGACGTTGTTGTTGTTGT
>OX451740.1:461908596-461916096 GCA_948472305.1 Vicia faba
ATGTTGTTGTCGTTGTTGTTTATTTGACGTTGTTATTATTGTTTATTTGACGTTGTTTTTGTTATTTGACGTTGTTGTTGTTAATGTTGTATTTGGTATTGTTGTTGTTGCTGCTTATTTGACGTTGTTGTTATTGTTGTTGTTTATTTGACGTTGTTGTTGTTGTTGTTTATTTGACGTTGTTGTTGTTGTTTATTTGACGTTGTTGTTGTTGTTGTTGTTGTTTATTTGACGTTGTTGTTGTTGTTTATTTGACGTTGTTGTTGTTGTTTATTTGACGTTGTTGTTGTTGTTTATTTGACGTTGTTGTTGTTGTTGACATTGTTGTTGTTGTTGTTGTTTATTTGACGTTGTTGTTGTTGTTGTTTATTTGACGTTGTTATTTTTGTTTGACGTTGTTGTTGTTGTTGTATTTGTTATTGTTGTTGTTGCTTATTTGACGTTGTTGTTATTGTTGTTGTTTATTTGACGTTGTTGTTGTTGTTGTTGTTATTTATTTGACGTTGTTGTTGTTGTTGTTTATTTGACGTTGTTATTGTTGTTGACGTTGTTGTTGTTGTTGTTGTTTATTCAACGTTGTTGTAGTTGTTGTTGTTGTTTATTTGACGTTGTTGTTGTTGTTGTTGTTGTTTATTTGACGTTGTTGTTGTTGTTGTTTATTTGACGGTGTTGTTGTTGTTGTTTATTTGACGTTGTTGTTGTTGTTGTTTATTTGACGTTGTTGTTGTTGTTGATGTTGTTGTTGTTGTTTATTTGACGTTGTTGTTGTTGTTGACGTTGTTGGTGTTATTGTTTATTTGACGTTGTTTTAGTTGTTTATTGTTTATATTACGTTGTTGTTGTTTATTTGACGTTGTTGTTGTTGACATTGTTGTTGTTGTTGTTTATTTGACATTGTTGTTGTTGTTCATTTGACGTAGTTGTTGTTGTTGATGTTGTTGTTGTTGTTTATTTCACGTTTTTGTTGTTGTTGATGTTGTTGTTGTTGTTGCTTATTTGACGTTGTTGTTGTTGTTTATTTGACGTTGTTGTTGTTATTTATTTGACGTTGTTGTTGTTATTGTTATTGTTTATTTGACGTTGTTGCTGTTGTTGTTTATTTGACGTTGTTATTGTTGTTTATTTGACGTTGTTTTTGTTATTTGACGTTGTTGTTGTTGTTGTATTTGTTATTGTTGTTGTTGCTTATTTGACGTTGTTGTTATTGTTGTTGTTTATTTGACGTTGTTGTTGTTGTTGACGTTGTTAGAGTTGTTGTTTATTTGACGTTGTTGTTGTTGTTGTTGTTTATTTGACGTTGTTGTTTTGACGTTGTTGTTGTTGTTGTTTATTGACGTTGTTGTTGTTGTTGTTGACGTTGTAGGTGTTGTTGTTTATTTGATGTTGTTGTTGTTTATTTGATGTTGTTTTAGTTGTTGTTGTTTATTTTATGTTGTTGTTGTTTATTTGACGTTGTTGTTGTTGACATTGTTGTTGTTGTTGTTTATTTGACGTTGTTGTTGTTTATTTGACGTGGTTGTTTTTTTTGACGTTGTTGTTGTTGTTGTTTATTTCACGTTTTTCTTGTTGTTTTTGTTGTTGTTGTTGTTGTTGATGTTGTTGTTGTTGTTGTTGTTGATGTTGTTGTTGTTTTTGTTGTTTAGTTAACGTTGTTGTTGTTGCTTATTTGACGTTGTTGTTGTTGTTGTTTATTTGACGTTGTTGTTGTTGTTGTTGTTTATTTGATGTTGTTGTTGTTTATATGACGTTGTTGTTGTTGTTGTTGTTGTTGTTTATTTGACGTTGTTGTTGTTATTTATTTGACGTTGTTGTTATTGTTATTGTTTATTTGACGTTGTTGTTGTTGTTGTTGTTGTTTATTTGACGTTGTTATTGTTGTTTATTTGACGTTGTTTTTGTTATTTGACGTTGTTGTTGTTAATGTTGTATTTGGTATTGTTGTTGTTGATGCTTATTTGACGTTGTTGTTATTGTTGTTGTTTATTTGACGTTGTTGTTGTTGTTGTTTATTTGACGTTGTTGTTGTTGTTGTTGTTTATTTGACGTTGTTGTTGTTGTTGACGTTGTTGTTGTTGTTGTTGTTTATTTAATGTTGTTGTTGTTGTTTATTTGACGTTGTTGTTGTTATTTATTTGACGTTGTTGTTGTTGTTGACATTGTTGTTGTTGTTGTTGTTTATTTGACGTTGTTGTTGTTGTTTATTTGACGTTGTTGTTGTTGTTGTTATTGTTGTTGTTTATTTGACGCTGTTGTTGTTGTTGTTTATTTGACATTGTTGTTGTTGTTGTTGTTTATTTGACATTGTTGTTGTTGTTGTTTATTTGACGTTGTTGTTGTTGTTGACGTTGTTGTTGTTGTTGTTGTTGTTGTTTATTTAACGTTGTTCTTGTTGTTGTTTATTTGACGTTGTTGTTGTTGTTGACGTTGTTGTCGTTGTTATTGTTTATTTAACGTTGTTGTTGTTGTTGTTGTTTATTTGACGTTGTTTTTGTTGT
This sequence comes from Vicia faba, assembly GCA_948472305.1. Taxonomy (NCBI): domain Eukaryota; kingdom Viridiplantae; phylum Streptophyta; class Magnoliopsida; order Fabales; family Fabaceae; genus Vicia; species Vicia faba. Next base: position 461,911,092 of record OX451740.1, read on the forward strand.
TGTTGTTGTTTATTTGACGTTGTTGTTGTTGTTGACGTTGTTGTTGTTGTTGTTTATTTGACGTTGTTGTTGTTGTTGTTGACGCTGTTGGTGTTGTTGTTTATTTGATGTTGTTGTTGTTTATTTGACGTTGTTTTAGTTGTTGTTGTTTATTTTATGTTGTTGTTGTTTATTTGACGTTGTTGTTGTTGACATTGTTGTTGTTGTTGTTTATTTGACGTTGTTGTTGTTGTTTATTTGACGTAGTTGTTGTTGTTGACGTTGTTGTTGTTGTTGTTGTTGTTTATTTCACGTTTTTGTTGTTGTTGATGTTGTTGTTGTTGATGTTGTTGTTGTTGTTGTTGTTTATTTGACGTTGTTGTTGTTGCTTATTTGATGTTGTTGTTATTGTTGTTGTTTATTTGACGTTGTTGTTGTTGTTGTTGTTTATTTGATGTTGTTGTTGTTGTTTATATGACGTTGTTGTTGTTGTTGTTGTTGTTTATTTGACGTTGTTGTTATTTATTTGACGTTGTTGTTATTGTTATTGTTTATTTGATGTTGTTGTCGTTGTTGTTTATTTGACGTTGTTATTATTGTTTATTTGACGTTGTTTTTGTTATTTGACGTTGTTGTTGTTAATGTTGTATTTGGTATTGTTGTTGTTGCTGCTTATTTGACGTTGTTGTTATTGTTGTTGTTTATTTGACGTTGTTGTTGTTGTTGTTTATTTGACGTTGTTGTTGTTGTTTATTTGACGTTGTTGTTGTTGTTGATGTTGTTGTTGTTTTTGTTGTTTAGTTAACGTTGTTGTTGTTGCTTATTTGACGTTGTTGTTGTTGTTGTTGTTTATTTGACGTTGTTGTTGTTGTTGTTGTTTATTTAATGTTGTTGTTGTTTATATGACGTTGTTGTTGTTGTTGTTGTTGTTGTTTATTTGACGTTGTTGTTGTTATTTATTTGACGTTGTTGTTATTGTTATTGTTTATTTGACGTTGTTGTTGTTGTTGTTGTTGTTTATTTGACGTTGTTATTGTTGTTTATTTGACGTTGTTTTTGTTATTTGACGTTGTTGTTGTTAATGTTGTATTTGGTATTGTTGTTGTTGATGCTTATTTGACGTTGTTGTTATTGTTGTTGTTTATTTGACGTTGTTGTTGTTGTTGTTTATTTGACGTTGTTGTTGTTGTTGTTGTTTATTTGACGTTGTTGTTGTTGTTGACGTTGTTGTTGTTGTTGTTTATTTAATGCTGTTGTTGTTGTTGTTTATTTGACGTTGTTGTTGTTATTTATTTGACGTTGTTGTTGTTGTTGACATTGTTGTTGTTGTTGTTGTTTATTTGACGTTGTTGTTGTTGTTTATTTGACGTTGTTGTTGTTGTTGTTATTGTTGTTGTTTATTTGACGCTGTTGTTGTTGTTGTTTATTTGACATTGTTGTTGTTGTTGTTGTTTATTTGACATTGTTGTTGTTGTTGTTTATTTGACGTTGTTGTTGTTGTTGACGTTGTTGTTGTTGTTGTTGTTGTTGTTTATTTAACGTTGTTCTTGTTGTTGTTTATTTGACGTTGTTGTTGTTGTTGTTGACGTTGTTGTTGTTGTTATTGTTTATTTAACGTTGTTGTTGTTGTTGTTGTTTATTTGACGTTGTTTTTGTTGTTGTTGTTGTTTATTTGACGTTGTTGTTGTTGTTGACGTTGTTGTTGTTGTTGTTGTTTATTTGACGTTGTTGTTGTTGTTGTTGACGCTGTTGGTGTTGTTGTTTATTTGATGTTGTTGTTGTTTATTTGACGTTGTTTTAGTTGTTGTTATTTATTTTATGTTGTTGTTGTTTATTTGACGTTGTTGTTGTTGACATTGTTGTTGTTGTTGTTTATTTGACGTTGTTGTTGTTGTTTATTTGACGTAGTTGTTGTTGTTGACGTTGTTGTTGTTGTTGTTGTTTATTTCACGTTTTTGTTGTTGTTGATGTTGTTGTTGTTGATGTTGTTGTTGTTGTTGTTGTTGTTTATTTGACGTTGTTGTTGTTGCTTATTTGATGTTGTTGTTATTGTTGTTGTTTATTTGACGTTGTTGTTGTTGTTGTTGTTTATTTGATGTTGTTGTTGTTTATATGACGTTGTTGTTGTTGTTGTTGTTGTTGTTGTTTATTTGACGTTGTTGTTATTTATTTGACGTTGTTGTTATTGTTATTGTTTATTTGATGTTGTTGTCGTTGTTGTTTATTTGACGTTGTTATTATTGTTTATTTGACGTTGTTTTTGTTATTTGACGTTGTTGTTGTTAATGTTGTATTTGGTATTGTTGTTGTTGCTGCTTATTTGACGTTGTTGTTATTGTTGTTGTTTATTTGACGTTGTTGTTGTTGTTGTTTATTTGACGTTGTTGTTGTTGTTTATTTGACGTTGTTGTTGTTGTTGTTGTTTATTTGACGTTGTTGTTGTTGTTGACGTTGTTGTTGTTGTTGTTGTTGTTTATTTAACGTTTTTGTTGTTGTTGTTTATTTGACGTTGTTGTTGTTGTTTATTTGACGTTGTTGTTGTTGTTTATTTGACGTTGTTGTTGTTGTTGACATTGTTGTTGTTGTTGTTGTTTATTTGACGTTGTTGTTGTTGTTGTTTATTTGACGTTGTTATTTTTGTTTGACGTTGTTGTTGTTGTTGTATTTGTTATTGTTGTTGTTGCTTATTTGACGTTGTTGTTATTGTTGTTGTTTATTTGACGTTGTTGTTGTTGTTGTTATTTATTTGACGTTGTTGTTGTTGTTGTTTATTTGACGTTGTTATTGTTGTTGACGTTGTTGTTGTTGTTGTTGTTTATTCAACGTTGTTGTAGTTGTTGTTGTTGTTTATTTGACGTTGTTGTTGTTGTTGTTGTTGTTTATTTGACGTTGTTGTTGTTGTTGTTTATTTGACGGTGTTGTTGTTGTTGTTTATTTGACGTTGTTGTTGTTGTTGTTTATTTGACGTTGTTGTTGTTGTTGATGTTGTTGTTGTTGTTTATTTGACGTTGTTGTTGTTGTTGACGTTGTTGGTGTTATTGTTTATTTGACGTTGTTTTAGTTGTTTATTGTTTATTTTACGTTGTTGTTGTTTATTTGACGTTGTTGTTGTTGACATTGTTGTTGTTGTTGTTTATTTGACATTGTTGTTGTTGTTCATTTGACGTAGTTGTTGTTGTTGATGTTGTTGTTGTTGTTTATTTCACGTTTTTGTTGTTGTTGATGTTGTTGTTGTTGTTGCTTATTTGACGTTGTTGTTGTTGTTTATTTGACGTTGTTGTTGTTATTTATTTGACGTTGTTGTTGTTATTGTTATTGTTTATTTGACGTTGTTGCTGTTGTTGTTTATTTGACGTTGTTATTGTTGTTTATTTGACGTTGTTTTTGTTATTTGACGTTGTTGTTGTTGTTGTATTTGTTATTGTTGTTGTTGCTTATTTGACGTTGTTGTTATTGTTGTTGTTTATTTGACGTTGTTGTTGTTGTTGACGTTGTTAGAGTTGTTGTTTATTTGACGTTGTTGTTGTTGTTGTTGTTTATTTGACGTTGTTGTTTTGACGTTGTTGTTGTTGTTGTTTATTGACGTTGTTGTTGTTGTTGTTGACGTTGTAGGTGTTGTTGTTTATTTGATGTTGTTGTTGTTTATTTGATGTTGTTTTAGTTGTTGTTGTTTATTTTATGTTGTTGTTGTTTACTTGACGTTGTTGTTGTTGACATTGTTGTTGTTGTTGTTTATTTGACGTTGTTGTTGTTTATTTGACGTGGTTGTTTTTTTTGACGTTGTTGTTGTTGTTGTTTATTTCACGTTTTTCTTGTTGTTTTTGTTGTTGTTGTTGTTGTTGATGTTGTTGTTGTTGTTGTTGTTGATGTTGTTGTTGTTTTTGTTGTTTAGTTAACGTTGTTGTTGTTGCTTATTTGACGTTGTTGTTGTTGTTGTTGTTTATTTGACGTTGTTGTTGTTGTTGTTGTTTATTTGATGTTGTTGTTGTTTATATGACGTTGTTGTTGTTGTTGTTGTTGTTGTTTATTTGACGTTGTTGTTGTTATTTATTTGACGTTGTTGTTATTGTTATTGTTTATTTGACGTTGTTGTTGTTGTTGTTGTTGTTTATTTGACGTTGTTATTGTTGTTTATTTGACGTTGTTTTTGTTATTTGACGTTGTTGTTGTTAATGTTGTATTTGGTATTGTTGTTGTTGATGCTTATTTGACGTTGTTGTTATTGTTGTTGTTTATTTGACGTTGTTGTTGTTGTTGTTGTTTATTTGACGTTGTTGTTGTTGTTGTTGTTTATTTGACGTTGTTGTTGTTGTTGACGTTGTTGTTGTTGTTGTTGTTTATTTAATGTTGTTGTTGTTGTTTATTTGACGTTGTTGTTGTTATTTATTTGACGTTGTTGTTGTTGTTGACATTGTTGTTGTTGTTGTTGTTTATTTGACGTTGTTGTTGTTGTTTATTTGACGTTGTTGTTGTTGTTGTTATTGTTGTTGTTTATTTGACGCTGTTGTTGTTGTTGTTTATTTGACATTGTTGTTGTTGTTGTTGTTTATTTGACATTGTTGTTGTTGTTGTTTATTTGACGTTGTTGTTGTTGTTGACGTTGTTGTTGTTGTTGTTGTTGTTGTTTATTTAACGTTGTTCTTGTTGTTGTTTATTTGACGTTGTTGTTGTTGTTGACGTTGTTGTCGTTGTTATTGTTTATTTAACGTTGTTGTTGTTGTTGTTGTTTATTTGACGTTGTTTTTGTTGTTGTTGTTGTTTATTTGACGTTGTTGTTGTTGTTGACGTTGTTGTTGTTGTTGTTGTTTATTTGACGTTGTTGTTGTTGTTGTTGACGCTGTTGGTGTTGTTGTTTATTTGATGTTGTTGTTGTTTATTTGACGTTGTTTTAGTTGTTGTTGTTTATTTTATGTTGTTGTTGTTTATTTGACGTTGTTGTTGTTGACATTGTTGTTGTTGTTGTTTATTTGACGTTGTTGTTGTTGTTTATTTGACGTAGTTGTTGTTGTTGACGTTGTTGTTGTTG
>OX451740.1:461998596-462001096 GCA_948472305.1 Vicia faba
TGTTGTTGTTGTTGTTGACGTTGTTGGTGTTGTTGTTTATTTGACGTTGTTGTTGTTTATTTGACGTTGTTTTAGTTGTTGTTGTTTATTTTACATTGTTGTTGTTTATTTGACGTTGTTGTTGTTTACATTGTTGTTGTTGTTGTTTATTTGACGTTGTTGTTGTTGTTGTTTATTTGACGTAGTTGTTGTTGTTGATGTTGTTGTTGTTGTTTATTTCACGTTTTTGTTGTTGTTGATGTTGTTGTTGTTGTTGTTGTTGTTGTTGTTGTTTATTTGACGTTGTTGTTGTTGCTTATTTGACGTTGTTGTTGTTGTTGTTATTGTTGTAGTTTATTTGACGTTGTTGTTGTTGTTTATTTGATGTTGTTGTTGTTTATATGACGTTGTTGTTGTTGTTGTTGTTTATTTGACGTTGTTGTTGTTATTTATTTAACGTTGTTGTTATTGTTATTGTTTATTTGACGTTGTTGTTGTTGTTTATTTGACGTTGTTATTGTTGTTTATTTGATGTTGTTTTTGTTATTTGACGTTGTTGTTGTTGTTGTATTTGTTATTGTTGTTGTTGTTGCTTATTTGACGTTGTTGTTATTGTTGTTGTTTATTTGACATTGTTGTTGTTGTTGTTTATTTGACGTTGTTGTTGTTGTTGTTTATTTGACGTTGTTATTGTTGTTGACGTTGTTGTTGTTGTTTATTTAACTTTGTTGTTGTTGTTGTTGTTGTTTATTTGACGTTGTTGTTGTTGTTGTTTATTTGACGTTGTTGTTGTTGTTGTTTATTTGACGGTGTTGTTGTTGTTGTTTATTTGACGTTGTTGTTGTTGTTGTTGTTTATTTGACGTAGTTGTTGTTGACGTTGTTGGTGTTATTGTTTATTTGACGTTGTTTTAGTTGTTTATTGTTTATTTTACGTTGTTGTTGTTTATTTGACGTTGTTGTTGTTGACATTGTTGTTGTTGTTGTTTATTTGACGTTGTTGTTGTTGTTTATTTGACGTAGTTGTTGTTGTTGATGTTGTTGTTGTTGTTGTTTATTTCACGTTTTTGTTGTTGTTGATGTTGTTGTTGTTGTTGCTTATTTGACGTTGTTGTTGTTGTTGTTTATTTGACGTTTTTGTTGTTATTTATTTGAAGTTGTTGTTGTTATTGTTATTGTTTATTTGATGTTGTTGTTGTTTATTTGACGTTGTTATTGTTGTTTATTTGACGTTGTTTTTGTTATTTGACGTTGTTGTTGTTGTATTTGTTATTGTTGTTGTTGCTTATTTGACGTTGTCGTTAGAGTTGTTGTTTATTTGACGTTGTTGTTGTTGTTGACGTTGTTGTTGTTGTTGTTTATTGACGTTGTTGTTGTTGTTGTTGACGTTGTTGGTGTTGTTGTTTATTTGATGTTGTTGTTGTTTATTTGATGTTGTTTTAGTTGTTGTTGTTTATTTTATGTTGTTGTTGTTTATTTGATGTTGTTATTGTTGACATTGTTGTTGTTGTTGTTTATTTGACGTTGTTGTTGTTTATTTGACGTGGTTGTTGTTGACGTTGTTGTTGTTGTTGTTGTTGTTTATTTCACGTTTTTGTTGTTGTTGATGTTGTTGTTGTTGTTGTTGTTGATGTTGTTGTTGTTGTTGTTGTTGTTGTTGTTATAGTTGTTTAGTTGACGTTGTTGTTGTTGCTTATTTGACGTTGTTGTTATTGTTGTTGTTTATTTGACGTTGTTGTTGTTGTTGTTGTTTATTTGATGTTGTTGTTGTTTATATGACGTTGTTGTTGTTGTTGTTGTTTATTTGACGTTGTTGTTGTTATTTATTTGACGTTGTTGTTATTGTTATTGTTTATTTGACGTTGTTGTTGTTGTTGTTGTTGTTGTTGTTGTTTATTTGACGTTGTTATTGTTGTTTATTTGACGTTGTTTTTGTTATTTAACGTTGTTGTTGTTAATGTTGTATTTGGTATTGTTGTTGTTGTTGCTTATTTGACGTTGTTGCTATTGTTGTTGTTTATTTGACGTTGTTGTTGTTGTTGTTGTTGTTGTTTTTTTTTTTGACGTTGTTGTTGTTTTTGTTTATTTGACGTTGTTGTTGTTGTTGACGTTGTTGTTGTTGTTGTTGTTGTTTATTTGACGTTGTTGTTGTTGTTGTTGTTGTTTATTTGACGTTGTTGTTGTTGTTGACGTTGTTGTTGTTGTTGTTTATTTGACGTTGTTGTTGTTGTTTATTTGACGTTGTTGTTGTTTATTTGACGTTGTTGTTGTTGTTGTTATTGTTGTTGTTTATTTGACGTTGTTGTTGTTGTTGTTGTTGTTTATTTGATGTTGTTGTTGTTGTTGTTATTGTCGTTGTTTATTTGACGCTGTTGTTGTTGTTGTTGTTGTTTATTTGACGTTGTTGTTGTTGTTGTTGTTGTTTATTTGACATTGTTGTTGTTGTTGTTTATTTGACGTTGTTGTTGTTGTTGACGTTGTTGTTGTTGTTGTTGTTGTTTATTTAACGTTGTTCTTGTTGT
>OX451740.1:462021096-462023596 GCA_948472305.1 Vicia faba
GTTTATTTGACGTTGTTGTTGTTGTTGTTTATTTGACGTTGTTGTTGTTGTTGACGTTGTTGTTGTTGTTGTTGTTTATTTGACGTTGTTGTTGTTGTTGTTGACGTTGTTGGTGTTGTTGTTTATTTGACGTTGTTCTTGTTTATTTGACGTTGTTTTAGTTGTTGTTGTTTATTTTACGTTGTTGTTGTTTATTTGACGTTGTTGTTGTTTACATTGTTGTTGTTGTTGTTTATTTGACGTTGTTGTTGTTGTTTATTTGACGTAGTTGTTGTTGTTGATGTTGTTGTTGTTGTTGTTATTGTTGTTGTTTATTTCACGTTTTTGTTGTTGTTGATGTTGTTGTTGTTGTTGTTGTTGATGTTGTTGTTGTTGTTGTTGTTGTTTATTTGACGTTGTAGTTGTTGCTTATTTGACGTTGTTGTTGTTATTGTTGTAGTTTATTTGACGTTGTTGTTGTTTATTTGATGTTGTTGTTGTTTAGATGACGTTGTTGTTGTTCTTGTTTATTTGACGTTGTTGTTGTTATTTATTTAACGTTGTTGTTATTGTTATTGTTTATTTGACGTTGTTGTTGTTGTTGTTTATTTGACGTTGTTATTGTTGTTTATTTGACGTTGTTTTTGTTATTTGACGTTGTTGTTGTTGTTGTTGTTGTATTTGTTATTGTTGTTGTTGTTGCTTATTTGACGTTGTTGTTATTGTTGTTGTTTATTTGACGTTGTTGTTGTTGTTGTTTATTTGACGTTGTTGTTGTTGTTGTTTATTTGACGTTGTTATTGTTGTTGACGTTGTTGTTGTTGTTGTTTATTTAACTTTGTTGTTGTTGTTGTTGTTGTTTATTTGACGTTGTTGTTGTTGTTGTTGTTGTTTATTTGACGTTGTTGTTGTTGTTGTTGTTGTTTATTTGACGTTGTTGTTGTTGTTGACGTTGTTGTTGTTGTTTATTTGACGTTGTTGTTGTTGTTGTTGACGTTGTTGTTGTTGTTGTTTATTTACCGTTGTTGTTGTTGTTTGACGTTGTTTTAGTTGTTGTTGTTTATTTGACGTTGTTTTTTGTTTATTTGACGTTGTTGTTGTTTACATTGTTGTTGTTGTTGTTTATTTGACGTTGTTGTTGTTGTTGTTTATTTGACGTAGTTGTTGTTGTTGACGTTGTTGTTGTTGTAGTTGTTGCTTATTTCACGTTTTTATTGTTGTTGATGTTGTTGTTGTTGTTGTTCTTGATGTTGTTGTTGTTGTTGTTTATTTGACGTTGTTGTTGTTGCTTATTTGACGTTGTTGTTGTTATTGTTGTTGTTTATTTGACGTTGTTGTTCATTTGATGTTGTTGTTGTTGTTTATATGATGTTGTTGTTGTTTATTTGACGTTGTTGTTGTTATTTATTTGACATTGTTGTTATTGTTATTTTTTATTTGACGTTGTTGTTGTTGTTTATTTGACGTTGTTATTGTTGTTTATTTGACGTTGTTTTTGTTATTTGACGTTGTTGTTGTTGTATTTGTTATTGTTGTTGTTGCTTATTTGACGTTGTTGTTATTGTTGTTGTTTATTTGACGTTGTTGTTGTTGTTGTTGATGTTGTTGTTGTTATTATTGTTTATTTAACGTTGTTGTTGTTGTTGTTTATTTGACGTTGTTGTTATTGTTGTTGTTTATTTGACGTTGTTGTTGTTGTTGTTGTTTATTTGACGTTGTTGTTGTTGTTGACGTTGTTGTTGTTGTTGTTTATTTGACGTTGTTGTTGTTGTTGTTGACGTTGTTGGTGTTGTTGTTTATTTGACGTTGTTGTTGTTTATTTGACGTTGTTTTAGTTGTTGTTGTTTATTTTACGTTGTTGTTGTTTATTTGACGTTGTTGTTGTTTACATTGTTGTTGTTGTTGTTTATTTGACGTTGTTGTTGTTGTTTATTTGACGTAGTTGTTGTTGTTGATGTTGTTGTTGTTGTTGTTGTTTATTTCACGTTTTTGTTGTTGTTGATGTTGTCGTTGTTGATGTTGTTGTTGTTGTTGTTGTTTATTTGACGTTGTAGTTGTTGCTTATTTGACGTTGTTGTTGTTATTGTTGTAGTTTATTTGACGTTGTTGTTGTTTATTTGATGTTGTTGTTGTTTAAATGACGTTGTTATTGTTGTTGTTGTTTATTTGACGTTGTTGTTGTTATTTATTTAACGTTGTTGTTATTGTTATTGTTTATTTGACGTTGTTGTTGTTGTTGTTTATTTGACGTTGTTATTGTTGTTTATTTGATGTTGTTTTTGTTATTTGACGTTGTTGTTGTTGTTGTATTTGTTATTGTTGTTGTTGTTGCTTATTTGACGTTGTTGTTATTGTTGTTGTTTATTTGACATTGTTGTTGTTGTTGTTTATTTGACGTTGTTGTTGTTGTTGTTTATTTGACGTTGTTATTGTTGTTGACGTTGTTGTTGTTGTTTATTTAACTTTGTTGTTGTTGTTGTTGTTGTTTATTTGACGTTGTTGTTGTTGTTGTTTATTGGAC
>OX451740.1:462033596-462036096 GCA_948472305.1 Vicia faba
TTATTGTTGTTGTTTATTTCACGTTTTTGTTGTTGTTGATGTTGTTGTTGTTGTTGTTGTTGATGTTGTTGTTGTTGTTGTTGTTGTTTATTTGACGTTGTAGTTGTTGCTTATTTGACGTTGTTGTTGTTATTGTTGTAGTTTATTTGACGTTGTTGTTGTTTATTTGATGTTGTTGTTGTTTAGATGACGTTGTTGTTGTTCTTGTTTATTTGACGTTGTTGTTGTTATTTATTTAACGTTGTTGTTATTGTTATTGTTTATTTGACGTTGTTGTTGTTGTTGTTTATTTGACGTTGTTATTGTTGTTTATTTGACGTTGTTTTTGTTATTTGACGTTGTTGTTGTTGTTGTTGTATTTGTTATTGTTGTTGTTGTTGCTTATTTGACGTTGTTGTTATTGTTGTTGTTTATTTGACGTTGTTGTTGTTGTTGTTTATTTGACGTTGTTGTTGTTGTTGTTTATTTGACGTTGTTATTGTTGTTGACGTTGTTGTTGTTGTTGTTTATTTAACTTTGTTGTTGTTGTTGTTGTTGTTTATTTGACGTTGTTGTTGTTGTTGTTGTTGTTTATTTGACGTTGTTGTTGTTGTTGTTGTTGTTTATTTGACGTTGTTGTTGTTGTTGACGTTGTTGTTGTTGTTTATTTGACGTTGTTGTTGTTGTTGACGTTGTTGTTGTTGTTGTTTATTTACCGTTGTTGTTGTTGTTTGACGTTGTTTTAGTTGTTGTTGTTTATTTGACGTTGTTTTTTGTTTATTTGACGTTGTTGTTGTTTACATTGTTGTTGTTGTTGTTTATTTGACGTTGTTGTTGTTGTTGTTTATTTGACGTAGTTGTTGTTGTTGACGTTGTTGTTGTTGTAGTTGTTGCTTATTTCACGTTTTTATTGTTGTTGATGTTGTTGTTGTTGTTGTTCTTGATGTTGTTGTTGTTGTTGTTTATTTGACGTTGTTGTTGTTGCTTATTTGACGTTGTTGTTGTTATTGTTGTTGTTTATTTGACGTTGTTGTTCATTTGATGTTGTTGTTGTTGTTTATATGATGTTGTTGTTGTTTATTTGACGTTGTTGTTGTTATTTATTTGACATTGTTGTTATTGTTATTTTTTATTTGACGTTGTTGTTGTTGTTTATTTGACGTTGTTATTGTTGTTTATTTGACGTTGTTTTTGTTATTTGACGTTGTTGTTGTTGTATTTGTTATTGTTGTTGTTGCTTATTTGACGTTGTTGTTATTGTTGTTGTTTATTTGACGTTGTTGTTGTTGTTGTTGATGTTGTTGTTGTTATTATTGTTTATTTAACGTTGTTGTTGTTGTTGTTTATTTGACGTTGTTGTTATTGTTGTTGTTTATTTGACGTTGTTGTTGTTGTTGTTTATTTGACGTTGTTGTTGTTGTTGACGTTGTTGTTGTTGTTGTTGTTTATTTGACGTTGTTGTTGTTGTTGTTGACGTTGTTGGTGTTGTTGTTTATTTGACGTTGTTGTTGTTTATTTGACGTTGTTTTAGTTGTTGTTGTTTATTTTACGTTGTTGTTGTTTATTTGACGTTGTTGTTGTTGTTTACATTGTTGTTGTTGTTGTTTATTTGACGTTGTTGTTGTTGTTTATTTGACGTAGTTGTTGTTGTTGATGTTGTTGTTGTTGTTATTGTTTATTTCACGTTTTTGTTGTTGTTGATGTTGTTGTTGTTGATGTTGTTGTTGTTGTTGTTGTTTATTTGACGTTGTAGTTGTTGCTTATTTGACGTTGTTGTTGTTATTGTTGTAGTTTATTTGACGTTGTTGTTGTTTATTTGATGTTGTTGTTGTTTAAATGACGTTGTTATTGTTGTTGTTGTTTATTTGACGTTGTTGTTGTTATTTATTTAACGTTGTTGTTATTGTTATTGTTTATTTGACGTTGTTGTTGTTGTTGTTTATTTGACGTTGTTATTGTTGTTTATTTGATGTTGTTTTTGTTATTTGACGTTGTTGTTGTTGTTGTATTTGTTATTGTTGTTGTTGTTGCTTATTTGACGTTGTTGTTATTGTTGTTGTTTATTTGACATTGTTGTTGTTGTTGTTTATTTGACGTTGTTGTTGTTGTTGTTTATTTGACGTTGTTATTGTTGTTGACGTTGTTGTTGTTGTTTATTTAACTTTGTTGTTGTTGTTGTTGTTGTTTATTTGACGTTGTTGTTGTTGTTGTTTATTTGACGTTGTTGTTATTGTTGTTGTTTATTTGACGGTGTTGTTGTTGTTGTTTATTTGACGTTGTTGTTGTTGTTGTTGTTGTTGTTTATTTGACGTTGTTGTTGTTGTTGACGTTGTTGTTGTTGTTTATTTGACGTTGTTGTTGTTGTTGACGTTGTTGGTGTTATTGTTTATTTGACGTTGTTTTAGTTGTTTATTGTTTATTTTACGTTGTTGTTGTTTATTTGACGTTGTTGTTGTTGACATTGTTGTTGTTGTTGTTTATTTGACGTTGTTGTTGTTGTTTATTTGACGTAGTTGTTGTT
>OX451740.1:462046096-462048596 GCA_948472305.1 Vicia faba
GTTGTTGTTGTTGTTGTTGTTTATTTGACGTTGTTATTGTTGTTTATTTGACGTAGTTTTTGTTATTTGACGTTGTTGTTATTAATATTGTATTTGGTATTGTTGTTGTTGTTGCTTATTTGACGTTGTTGTTATTGTTGTTGTTTATTTGACGTTGTTGTTGTTGTTGTTGTTGTTTATTTGACGTTGTTGTTGTTGTTGTTTATTTGACGGTGTTGTTGTTATTGACGTTGTTGTTGTTGTTTATTTAACGTTGTTGTTGTTGTTGTTGTTTATTTGACGTTGTTGTTGTTGTTGTTTATTTGACGTTGTTGTTGTTGTTGACGTTGTTGTTGTTGTTGTTTATTTGACGTTGTTGTTGTTGTTTATTTGACGTTGTTGTTGTTTATTTGACGTTGTTGTTGTTGTTGTTATTGTTGTTGTTTATTTGACGTTGTTGTTGTTGTTGTTTTTTATTTGACGTTGTTGTTGTTTATTTGACGTTGTTGTTGTTGTTGTTGTTGTTATTGTTGTTGTTTATTTGACGCTGTTGTTGTTGTTGTTTATTTGACGTTGTTGTTGTTGTTGTTTATTTGACATTGTTGTTGTTGTTGTTTATTTGACGTTGTTGTTGTTGTTGACGTTGTTGTTGTTGTTGTTGTTGTTGTTTATTTAACGTTGTTCTTGTTGTTGTTTATTTGACGTTGTTGTTGTTGTTGACGTTGTTGTTGTTGTTGTTATTGTTTATTTAACGTTGTTGTTGTTGTTTATTTGACGTTGTTGTTGTTGTTGTTGTTGTTGTTTATTTGACGTTGTTGTTGTTGTTGACGTTGTTGTTGTTGTTGTTGTTTATTTACCGTTGTTGTTGTTTGACATTGTTTTAGTTGTTGTTGTTTATTTTACGTTGTTTTTTGTTTATTTGACGTTGTTGTTGTTTACATTGTTGTTGTTGTTGTTTACATTGTTGTTGTTGTTGTTTATTTGATGTTGTTGTTGTTGTTTATTTGACGTAGTTGTTGTTGTTGACGTTGTTGTTGTTGTTGTTGTTGTTGTTTATTTCACGTTTTTATTGTTGTTGATGTTGTTGTTGTTGTTGATGTTGTTGTTGTTGTTGTTTATTTGACATTGTTGTTGTTGCTTATTTGACGTTGTTGTTGTTATTGTTGTTGTTTATTTGACGTTGTTGTTCATTTGATGTTGTTGTTGTTTATATGATGTTGTTGTTGTTTATTTGACGTTGTTGTTGTTATTTATTTGACATTGTTGTTATTGTTATTGTTTATTTGACGTTGTTGTTGTTGTTTATTTGACGTTGTTATTGTTGTTTATTTGACGTTGTTTTTGTTATTTGACGTTGTTGTTGTTGTTGTTGTTATTGTTGTATTTGTTATTGTTGTTGTTGTTGCTTATTTGACGTTGTTGTTATTGTTGTTGTTTATTTGACGTTGTTGTTGTTGTTGATGTTGTTGTTGTTGTTATTGTTTATTTAACGTTGTTGTTGTTGTTTTTTATTTGACGTTGTTGTTATTGTTGTTGTTTATTTGACGTTGTTGTTGTTGTTGTTGTTTATTTGACGTTGGTGTTGTTGTTGACGTTGTTGTTGTTGTGGTTTATTTGACGTTGTTGTTGTTGTTGTTGACGTTGTTGGTGTTGTTGTTTATTTGACGTTGTTGTTGTTTATTTGACGTTGTTTTAGTTGTTGTTGTTGTTGTTTATTTGACGTTGTTGTTGTTGTTTATTTGACGTAGTTGTTATTGTTGATGTTGTTGTTGTTGTTGTTTATTTCACGTTTTTGTTGTTGTTGATGTTGTTGTTGTTGTTTATTTGACGTTTTTGTTGTTGCTTATTTGACGTTGTTGTTGTTATTGTTGTAGTTTATTTGACGTTGTTGTTGTTGTTTATTTGAAGTTGTTGTTGTTTATATGATGTTGTTGTTGTTGTTGTTTATTTGACGTTGTTGTTGTTATTTATTTAACGTTGTTGTTATTGTTATTGTTTATTTGACGTTGTTGTTGTTGTTTATTTGACGTTGTTGTTGTTGTTTATTTGACGTTGTTATTGTTGTTTATTTGGCGTTGTTTTTGTTATTAGACGTTGTTGTTATTGTTGTTGCTTATTTGACGTTGTTGTTATTGTTGTTGTTTATTTGACGTTGTTGTTGTTGTTGTTGTTTATTTGACGTTGTTGTTGTTGTTTATTTGACGTTGTTATTGTTATTGTTGTTGTTTATTTGACGTTGTTGTTGTTGTTGACGTTGTTGACGTTGTTGTTTATTTGACGTTGTTGTTGTTTATTTGACGTTGTTTTAGTTGTTGTTGTTTATTTTACGTTGTTGTTGTTTATTTGACGTTGTTGTTGTTTACATTGTTGTTGTTGTTGTTGTTTATTTGACATTGTTGTTGTTTTTTTTTGACGTAGTTGTTGTTGTTGACGTTGTTGTTGTTGTTTATTTCACGTTTTTGTTGTTGTTTATGTTGTTGTTGTTGTTGTTGATGTTGTTGTTGTTGTTGTTGTTTATTTG
>OX451740.1:462058596-462061096 GCA_948472305.1 Vicia faba
TTTGACGTTGTTGTTGTTGTTGTTTATTTGACGTTGTTATTGTTGTTTATTTGACGTTGTTTTTGTTATTTGACGTTGTTGTTGTTGTATTTGTTAATGTTGTTGTTGCTTATTTGACGTTATTGTTATTGTTGTTGTTTATTTGACGTTGTTGTTGTTGTTGACGTTGTTAGAGTTGTTGTTTATTTGACGTTGTTGTTGTTGTTGTTGTTTATTTGACGTTGTTGTTGTTGACGTTGTTGTTGTTGTTGTTTATTGACGTTGTTGTTGTTGTTGACGTTGTTGGTGTTGTTGTTTATTTGATGTTGTTGTTGTTTATTTGATGTTGTTTTAGTTGTTGTTGTTTATTTTATGTTGTTGTTGTTTATTTGATGTTGTTGTTGTTGACATTGTTGTTGTTGTTGTTTATTTGATGTTGTTGTTGTTTATTTGACGTGGTTGTTGTTGTTGACGTTGTTGTTGTTGTTGTTGTTGTTGTTTATTTCACGTTTTTGTTGTTGTTGATGTTGTTGTTGTTGTTGTTGTTGATGTTGTTGTTGTTGTTGTTGTTGTTGATGTTGTTGTTGTTGTTGTTGTTTAGTTGACGTTGTTGTTGTTGCTTATTTGACGTTCTTGTTATTGTTGTTGTTTATTTGACGTTGTTGTTGTTGTTGTTGTTTATTTGATGTTGTTGTTGTTTATATGACGTTGTTATTGTTGTTGTTTATTTGACGTTGTTGTTGTTATTTATTTGACGTTGTTGTTATTGTTATTGTTTATTTGACGTTGTTGTTGTTGTTGTTGTTGTTGTTTATTTGACGTTGTTATTGTTGTTTATTTGACGTTGTTTTTGTTATTTGACGTTGTTGTTGTTAATGTTGTATTTGGTATTGTTGTTGTTGTTGCTTATTTGACGTTGTTGTTATTGTTGTTGTTTATTTGACGTTGTTGTTGTTGTTGTTGTTGTTTATTTGACGTTGTTGTTGTTGTTTATTTGACGTTGTTGTTGTTGTTGACGTTGTTGTTGTTGTTGTTGTTGTTTATTTAACGTTGTTGTTGTTGTTGTTTATTTGACGTTGTTGTTGTTGTTGTTTATTTGACGTTGTTGTTGTTGTTGACGTTGTTGTTGTTGTTTATTTGACATTGTTGTTGTTGTTTATTTGACGTTGTTGTTGTTTATTTGACGTTGTTGTTGTTTATTTGACGTTGTTGTTGTTGTTATTGTTGTTGTTTATTTGACGCTGTTGTTGTTGTTGTTTATTTGACGTTGTTGTTGTTGTTGTTATTGTTGTTGTTTATTTGACGCTGTTGTTGTTGTTGTTTATTTGACGTTGTTGTTGTTGTTGTTGTTGTTTATTTGACATTGTTGTTGTTGTTGTTTATTTGACGTTGTTGTTGTTGTTGACGTTGTTGTTGTTGTTGTTGTTTATTTAACGTTGTTCTTGTTGTTGTTTATTTGACGGTGTTGTTGTTGTTGACGTTGTTGTTGTTGTTATTGTTTATTTAACATTGTTGTTGTTGTTTATTTGACGTTGTTGTTGTCGTTGTTGTTTATTTGACGTTGTTGTTGTTGTTGACGTTGTTGTTGTTGTTGTTTATTTACCGTTGTTGTTGTTGTTTGACGTTGTTTTAGTTGTTGTTGTTTATTTGACGTTGTTTTTTGTTTATTTGACGTTGTTGTTGTTTACATTGTTGTTGTTGTTGTTTATTTGACGTTGTTGTTGTTGTTTATTTGACGTAGTGGTTGTTGTTGACGTTGTTGTTGTTGTAGTTGTTGTTTATTTCACGTTTTTATTGTTGTTGATGTTGTTGTTGTTGTTGTTCTTGATGTTGTTGTTGTTGTTGTTTATTTGACGTTGTTGTTGTTGCTTATTTGACGTTGTTGTTGTTATTGTTGTTGTTTATTTGACGTTGTTGTTCATTTGATGTTGTTGTTGTTTATATGATGTTGTTGTTGTTTATTTGACGTTGTTGTTGTTATTTATTTGACATTGTTGTTATTGTTATTGTTTATTTGACGTTGTTGTTGTTGTTTATTTGACGTTGTTATTGTTGTTTATTTGACGTTGTTTTTGTTATTTGACGTTGTTGTTGTTGTATTTGTTATTGTTGTTGTTGCTTATTTGACGTTGTTGTTATTGTTGTTGTTTATTTGACGTTGTTGTTGTTGTTGTTGTTGTTGTTGTTGATGTTGTTGTTGTTATCATTGTTTATTTAACGTTGTTGTTGTTGTTTATTTGACGTTGTTGTTGTTGTTGTTTATTTGACGTTGTTGTTGTTGTTGTTTATTTGACGTTGTTGTTGTTTATTTGACGTTGTTGTTGTTGTTGTTATTGTTGTTGTTTATTTGACGCTGTTGTTGTTGTTGTTTATTTGACGTTGTTGTTGTTGTTGTTGTTATTGTTGTTGTTTATTTGACGCTGTTGTTGTTGTTGTTTATTTGACGTTGTTGTTGTTGTTGTTGTTTATTTGACATTGTTGTTGTTGTTGTTTATTTGACGTTGTTGTTGTTGTTGACGTT
>OX451740.1:462078596-462081096 GCA_948472305.1 Vicia faba
TGTTGTTGATGTTGTTGTTGTTGTTGTTTATTTGACATTGTTGTTGTTGCTTATTTGACGTTGTTGTTGTTATTGTTGTTGTTTATTTGACGTTGTTGTTCATTTGATGTTGTTGTTGTTTATATGATGTTGTTGTTGTTTATTTGACGTTGTTGTTGTTATTTATTTGACATTGTTGTTATTGTTATTGTTTATTTGACGTTGTTGTTGTTGTTTATTTGACGTTGTTATTGTTGTTTATTTGACGTTGTTTTTGTTATTTGACGTTGTTGTTGTTGTTGTTGTTGTATTTGTTATTGTTGTTGTTGTTGCTTATTTGACGTTGTTGTTATTGTTGTTGTTGTTGATGTTGTTGTTGTTGTTATTGTTTATTTAACGTTGTTGTTGTTGTTTTTTATTTGACGTTGTTGTTATTGTTGTTGTTTATTTGACGTTGTTGTTGTTGTTGTTGTTGTTTATTTGACGTTGTTGTTGTTGTTGACGTTGTTGTTGTTGTGGTTTATTTGACGTTGTTGTTGTTGTTGTTGACGTTGTTGGTGTTGTTGTTTATTTGACGTTGTTGTTGTTTATTTGACGTTGTTTTAGTTGTTGTTGTTGTTGTTTATTTGACGTTGTTGTTGTTGTTTATTTGACGTAGTTGTTATTGTTGATGTTGTTGTTGTTGTTGTTTATTTCACGTTTTTGTTGTTGTTGATGTTGTTGTTGTTGTTAATTTGACGTTTTTGTTGTTGCTTATTTGACGTTGTTGTTGTTATTGTTGTAGTTTATTTGACGTTGTTGTTGTTGTTTATTTGAAGTTGTTGTTGTTTATATGATGTTGTTGTTGTTGTTGTTTATTTGACGTTGTTGTTGTTATTTATTTAACGTTGTTGTTATTGTTATTGTTTATTTGACGTTGTTGTTGTTGTTTATTTGACGTTGTTGTTGTTGTTTATTTGACGTTGTTATTGTTGTTTATTTGGCGTTGTTTTTGTTATTAGACGTTGTTGTTGTTGTTGTATTTGTTATTGTTGTTGTTGTTGCTTATTTGACGTTGTTGTTATTGTTGTTGTTTATTTGACGTTGTTGTTGTTGTTGTTTATTTGACGTTGTTGTTGTTGTTTATTTGACGTTGTTATTGTTATTGTTGTTGTTTATTTGACGTTGTTGTTGTTGTTGACGTTGTTGACGTTGTTGTTTATTTGACGTTGTTGTTGTTTATTTGACGTTGTTTTAGTTGTTGTTGTTTATTTTACGTTGTTGTTGTTTATTTGACGTTGTTGTTGTTTACATTGTTGTTGTTGTTGTTGTTTATTTGACATTGTTGTTGTTTTTTTTTGACGTAGTTGTTGTTGTTGACGTTGTTGTTGTTGTTTATTTCACGTTTTTGTTGTTGTTTATGTTGTTGTTGTTGTTGTTGATGTTGTTGTTGTTGTTGTTGTTTATTTGACGTTGTTGTTGTTGCTTATTTGACGTTGTTGTTGTTATTGTTGTTGTTTATTTGACGTTGTTGTTGTTGTTGTTCATTTGATGTTGTTGTTGTTTATATGATGTTGTTGTTGTTGTTTATTTGACGTTGTTGTTGTTATTTATTTGACATTGTTGTTATTGTTGTTGTTTATTTGACGTTGTTATTGTTGTTTATTTGACATTGTTTTTGTTATTTGACGTTGTTGTTGTTGTTGTATTTGTTATTGTTGTTGTTGTTGCTTATTTAACGTTGTTGTTATTGTTGTTGTTAATTTGACGTTGTTGTTGTTGTTGATGTTGTTGTTGTTGTTATTGTTTATTTAACGTTGTTGTTGTTGTTGTTTATTTGACGTACTTGTTATTGTTGTTGTTTATTTGACGTTGTTGTTGTTGTTGTTGTTTATTTGACGTTGTTGTTGTTGTTGACGTTGTTGTTGTTGTTTATTTGACGTTGTTGTTGTTTATTTGACGTTGTTTTAGTTGTTGTTGTTTATTTTACGTTGTTGTTGTTTATTTGACGTTGTTGTTGTTTACATTGTTGTTGTTGTTGTTTATTTGACGTTGTTGTTGTTGTTTATTTGACGTAGTTGTTGTTGTTGATGTTGTTGTTGTTGTTGTTGTTTATTTCACGTTTTTGTTGTTGATGTTGTTGTTGTTGTTGTTGTTGTTTATTTGACGTTGTTGTTGTTGCTTATTTGACGTTGTTGTTGTTATTGTTGTAGTTTATTTGACGTTGTTGTTGTTGTTTATTTGATGTTGTTGTTGTTTATATGACGTTGTTGTTGTTGTTGTTGTTTATTTGACGTTGTTGTTGTTATTTATTTAACGTTGTTGTTATTGTTATTGTTTATTTGACGTTGTTGTTGTTGTTTATTTGACGTTGTTATTGTTGTTTATTTGATGTTGTTTTTGTTATTTGACGTTGTTGTTGTTGTTGTATTTGTTATTGTTGTTGTTGTTGCTTATTTGACGTTGTTGTTATTGTTGTTGTTTATTTGACATTGTTGTTGTTGTTGTTTATTTGACGTTGTTGTTGTTGTTGTTTATTTGA